>PJAB01000464.1:0-26193 GCA_002887195.1 Chrysochromulina parva | reverse complement strand
CACGCTCCGGGGGCCGCAAGCCAGGGCAGGGCCACACACAGGGGGCACACACTAACACAAGACGGCAGGGACCGTCTAACAGAGCAGCCTCAGTATAGCCTCAGGCATTTCCTTCGGACGGCGTGTGCGTCTAAAGGTTTAGTACGTTTATAGGATCACGCTCACCCTTAGTTTGCTTGCGCGCTTTTTCTGTCGCTCAATATGCGCTTCGCCCGTCTCGGCGCCTCGAACTTGTTCCTTGCGGCGGGGAGCGAGTCGACGCCACACTGGCGTCCTGGCACGATGGATTCCATCGCGGAGATCTTCTCGGATCTGACGCCGATTGAGCAGGACGATGGGCCCGTGCCCGTGGTCCGAATCGCGTACTCACAGGCATTCACGATCGTCATGGGCTACTTCCGACGTGTGCTTGTGAATGAGGAGTACTCTGAGCGTGCGCTGCATCTCTCCGCCGAGGTGATCGATCACAACGCGGCCAACTACACGGCGTGGCAGTACCGGCGCCGCTGCGTGGCTGAGATGCACAAAAACGATCCCGAAGAAGAGCGCCTCGCCGCGTGGCGTGAGGAGCTCAAATACTGCTCAGAGCAGTGCATGCACAACGTAAAGAACTACCAGGTGTGGTTCCACCGTCGCGCGTGCATTGCCGCGCTTGGGGATGCGACCGGCGAGCTCGACTTCATCGCGGCGGTGCTCGACGATGATGCGAAGAACTACCATGCCTGGGGTCACCGGCAGTGGGTGCTCAAGACGTTCGACCTGTGGGCCGCCGAGCTCGCATACGTCGACGAGCTTCTGAGCGCGGATGTGCGCAACAACTCGGCGTGGAACCAGCGCTACTTTGTGCTGCAGGCGTCGGCGGACCTCAATTCGCCGGATCTTGTCGCCTCCGAGATTGCCTGTGCGCTCGCGCCCGCCATCACACACGCCGCTCTGCGGGCACGTGCCCCGGGCCGCCGTTCTGAGCGCCGAGCTTGTCTCCCCTATCGTGTGTGTGTGCAGATACGCTCAAGCAAATTGCGCGCGCGCCGTCCAACCCGTCGCCGTGGGCGTACGTGAAGGGCCTCGTCGAGCCGCTTGGCTACTCCAGATTCCCACAGCTTCGTCAAACGTGCGAGCGGCTCAGCGCCCCCCTGCCAGCGCCGAACAGCGCGCCCGCCGGCGTGGACGGCGCCGCACCGGCAGAGGCCTCCGTTCCTGCCGGGAGCCATGCGCTCGGCGGCCCACCACGCTGCGTGCCGGCAATCTCGCTCCTCGTAGACATACTGGTCGCGAGTGCTGAGGCAGCAGAGCTGACTCGCGCGGCGGCTCTATGCGAGGAGCTTGTGAAGCTCGATCCGATTCGCGAGAGGTACTGGCGGTGGAGGCAAAGTCGCACGGCCGCCGCCGCCTAGAAGGCCGCCGCTCGGGCCCTGCGCAACTTCAAAATAGCGATGTAGTTGAGCACGCACCAGAGATACGCGCGGTGACCTAGGCCGATTCCTCATGTCATCCCGTCGCCGGTCGTGAGCGTCGGAGCGGTGGACTGTCAATCTTCTGTGGCGTGGTTCTCGTTCTGAGCACTCGTACAAGTTGCCGACCTCTCTTCTCAGCCCCGTCAGGCGGTCACAGGGAGGAGTCCGAGCACCGAGGGTCCGCGCGCGAGTCGGACGACACTCGACACAGCGGGATCGTACTGAGAGTTCTTAGTATCGCCTAAACTAGCCATGTGCTGAGCGGACAATCCGGTACTCCGAGTCCGACCCGGCCGAGTGGACGGGAAACGCTCATGCTCGTATGCCTAAACTAGCCAAGCTGCAGTAAGTAAGGTCATGGATACGGAGTCGTAGAGATGCACCCCTGCGCGTGAAGCTAAGTTTGCAGCGCGCCAGCAAGCTCCATGCAGAGTTCAATCTCATGAGAAAAAGAGCGTGCTGTACCACAGCACCCCACCGATCACGACGGGTCGCGTCCAAGGAGGCGGCCACCCACCGTCGTCGCCGGAATTATTGCGGGTCACTGCATCAAGCACGTCGTCTGGGCTCTCGTCCATCCTCAGTTCGCTCTTGTACCCACCGTCGTCGCCAGAATCATTGCGGGTCACTGCATCAAGCACGTCGTCTGGGCTCTCGTCCATCCTCGGTTCGCTCTTGTCGGCTGGGCTCTCGTCGGCGCTGGTTGTCAAAACCTGGTTGTGAACACCGCCGTATCCTTGCAAGGAAAAAACAGCACATTGATGTTAGGAGAACAGTGTGCATGGGATTGATTCGTGTCAAGCGTAGCACGTACGAATGTGATGACCTGCTTTTCCATAACCATGGCGGCGCGCCACTGCATAGCCAGGGCCGGCAGCGGCGAGCAGCAAAAGTAATGCGTTGGACGGCATGGCACTTCGTCAATCTCATGTACGCGTCTTGTTCGTCTTCATGTCTGACGAAATACGCGCGATTGGATGGAAGTCCAACAAATCAAGATGTCTGAAGCCCCCCACTACGCCCTCGATTGACGCCCTGACAGTGAGAACGTTTACACTACCGACGTTCGGCTCCCCCCGGTGTCTTTTTACCGACGTTCACACGACACGAGACGCGTCCGTGTGAGATGCACGTGGCCCTGGTTCTGGTTCTCGTTCCAGTTTTTGTGGTGCCGCGCGCAGGAACCAGGTGCGGTGCTTTGCGTGCGACGGGAACGCGGCTTATCGCCGAGGGTGATGATGCGCGCCCGGCACTCTCATGGCAGGAGGAGCTCGAGAAGCTGCTGTCGCCACGCACGGCGAATGCGGACCGCGAAATGCTTTTCCGTGACCTGCTTTCGAAGGGCCCCGAGATCTTCCAGGAGGTGACGGCCGCCGCAGCGACGGGTGATCTCACAAGCATCGTGCCGCCTGAGTCCGACACGCGAAAGGTACTCGAGGACGTCCAGACCATCCAGCGTCAGGTTGTCGAGGACGTGCTGCCTGAGGCCGCCAACGAGGCGCAACAGCTGCTGGGCGATCCAGCGCGCCTTTCTGAGACGTTTCAGCGCGCGGTTGCGACCGCGCAGGATGCTTCGCGTGTGAGCAGCGCCCTTCTCGCCGACCCCGAGCGGGCGCTGAGCCTCTTGCAGCAAGAGGCTATGAATGCCGTCTCGCGCTCTCCCACAGGCATCGAAACGCCGCCGTTTACGCTGCTTTCGCGCAAGGCGGGCTACGAGGTGCGCCGGTACGACTCGTACGGCGCGGCGGTCATATCGATCGAGGCTTCGCGCGCGATTGGGCTCGAGGGTTTGGTTCGTGGCTTCGGTGCTCTCTCGGCGTATCTCGTCGGCGCGAACGAGGACGGCGCGATGTTGGAGTTGACGGCACCGCTGCGCACGGACGTGGCAGAGGAGTTTGGGACGGCCGACGCGCACCTATCCATGCTGCTCCCGCGTCGCCTCTCGCCCATGACGGCGCCAGCGCCTGTCGAGGGCTCTGTGCGGCTCCGTTCGATCGACGCTCAGACCCTCGCTGTCGCCGAGTTTGGTGGTCTTGCGACGGGTCCGGAGGTGCGCCGGCGGCTGCTCGAGCTTCGGCGTAAGGTGGCCGCCGATGGCCTCTCTTTGGTCGGCAGTGGCTATGCGCTGCTGCAGTACAATCCGCCCTACTCGCTGCCGTGGTTGCGACGCAACGAGGTTGGGGTGCTCGTCGACGCCGAGGCCGAGGTGGCGACGGCGCCGGCGGCAGCTGCGGCCGTCAAGCCCAACGACGACGTCATGCAGACAGCCGCTCAGAGGGCGGCCACAGACCGGGCCAATGCGGCGGATAGCATGCCGTCGGATATTGACGAGTCGTGGCCTGTCCAGTCGTTGGCAGCGGAGGCGGATGCGGAGCCACCGTCAGATGTGGATAACGGCGAGGGCATCGTGGAGGCAGCTGTTGAGACCGATAACACTTGGATGGACGCGCCGTCGGATTGAAGGGTCAGAGATGCGAGATGCGAGTTGCACTCGAGAGAGACGCAGTCCCACTGTATCCGTATTGCAGTATGCACAGGGTCACGATTCACGGGGCCCGTAATTGCCGAGCAGCCAGTCATCTGTCCCTCATTCTCTCTCCCCACACTAAAGCAGTGTACGCCTGTACTGAGTCAATCTCAGAGTCAGACGCTTGACTTGACGAAGACCCGCGTTTCCAACTCGTTCTTGACTGTACACATTTCTACATGAACATCGGCGTGATTTCACTGGCCGGTTGCCAGTAGTCATGTAAACGCGCCCCCCGGGGACGCGTTTGCATGAGCGCTGCTGTAATGTGATGCTCTACATATATACACATTCACATTCACACGCCCTCCGAAACACCCATGGGCGCGACGTCGCGAGCGACCGCGATGGTAGTAGCCGCCTGCGTTGTTCGCTCGGCCGCTGGAATCTCGGCGGTGGCACCAAACGCGCGGCGTCTCATCTTAGTCAGGCATGGCGCTGTTGATTCGAGCCGGGGCGACCCGCCCATAAAGCCAGGCGGCTTCTATGGAGGGAACGTGGAAGTGCCCCTCTCTAAAGTCGGAGAGGCGGAGGCCCTCAATGCTGCAAAAATGATTGCAGCGGAGCATCGAGATGAAGTCAAAGGCATTTGGTCATCGCCCATGCGTCGTGCCTTGTTTGGAGCCCGTGCCGTTGGCACGGCAATCGCAGCAGCCGCAGAGGTGTGGACACCACCAATGCAGATTGAGACTGACGAGGCCTTCCGCGAGGTGGATCGCGGGCCGATAGGCGTCGGCTGGACGAATCTCACACCCGAGGAGATTGAGGCGCGAGACGGCCCCGACGCGGTCCAGAAATTCGCGCTTGAAAAGGTCCCTGGAGCCTTCCGCGCGGTCAACGGTGGCGAGGGGTTTTGCGATCTGCAGCAGCGGGTGCTCTCTAAGCGCGATGCGTGCCTCCGAGCTCTGCCGCTGGGCACTGCTGGCGTGATTGTCTCTCACATGTGGGTCACCCGTGCCATGGCGAGCGAGGCTCTGGGCGAGGCCAACCCGCTGAACGTTGACGTCCCGACGGCGAGCGTGAGTGTGATCGACTATCCCGAGGGCTTCGATCGGGAGGCCAACGCGGCTGGAATTTGCCCTCCGCCTGTGGTGCAGTACATAGGCCGCAAGCCACTCTCAACCGACGAGACCTCAGGCGCCAAGCCACCGACGGGGGAGTGAGCCCTCCGACGTGCAGACGCAGCCACGGCCGCACCGCGGGCCCATGCGCGGGCCACAGGGGCGTCAGGCGGTCAGGGCCGGGGCGCACACGGCGCACGCGGTCGCGTCCGCGACCGATCTCCGATGGAAGAACGCTGAACATCGGGACTGAGGACCTCCGCCCGAAAACCTTCGAGAAATATGAGAAATAGCAAAATTACGATACGTCACGATCGCGTTACGTTAACACGCGAACGTCTGCTTTCGTTTTCTAACGACACCGCGCCACATCTTCACGGTTACATCTCGCCGCGGGGCCGCGGACCGCATATCCCGATATGGTATGCGTATGCGCACCGTACCTGATCGGTGCGACTGCGTCCGATATGCGTACCGTACGCACCACATTTCTCATTTGCCGAATTGTAAGCATTGACTATGTCCGGTCACTCCCGTCTGGTCGGTCAGCTTTCTCTATAGTGTGCTTCTCTTAGCACAGTCGAGCGACAGAGCGTTCCGGTTCGCGTTCGCGGCCCAGCCCAGAGGAGCGCCCGCTGTGAAGTCACATCGTTGCGCGCACGCCCCTCCAGCTCCCGCGCACACGACACAAGTAGCCAAACATAGTGCAGAAGCGCTCCTGTCCTGTGAGGAAGCTATCTTGCTGGCCCGGCAGCCCTTCCACGCCTCCTCATCGGCCTCGATTTGGACTTAGCACTGAATCCGAGAGGCGCGGGAGAGTCGGCGGCGGCGGCGGCGATGGGGGCGCTGACTCTGCTGCATCAGACGGGGCGGCGGCCGGAGCGACTGCAGGCGAGGGTGGGAGAGGGGTGCTCGCGACCATCCTCGGCGACGCGGGCGCAGAGGCGATCGACGGGAGCGGGGCGCCCGCCGGCGGCTTAGGTGAGGCTGCTCTCGACACGACCTTCGAGGTGTCTCCTCGCGTCAGTCTCCTAGGACGTGGCGGCGGTTTGAGGTTGAAGGCAGGATGTGTCTCGCGGAGGTCCTCCTGCGGCAATTCGTGGCCATTCGTGGTATTTAGTGGGACGAGGGACGTCATACCGGTACAGCGCCGGCTCAAGCGCTCAGCCGTGGCGCACAGGCATGGGAACCGTCGCAGGCGCGGGAGGCGACGCGAGCGCCAGGAATGGGCAGCGGGCATGGGGGGCAGCGGGCAAGGGGGCAGCGGGCATGGGGGGCAGCGGGCAGCAGCGGCGGTTGCGTGTGGCGGCGCGGTCAGGCGGCTGCATACCAGTGACACTGTTTGGCCGTTGCGCACAGAGAGGTTCCATTTGTCGAGGTCAGCGAGCAACGACTGGAAATCTTCCTCAGAGAGCATTCCGGCCTTTCGCGCAGATTTTTCGCGGAGGCTCTCTGGCTTGGGAGTAGGCTCTCCCATACACGTGAAGGCGCGCCGAAGTTCCTCCTCTCCAATGCGGCCATCGCCGCGAGTATTGAGGATCAAGTTGAAGGCCAAGTCCATCTCCTCATTCTTGTCCTTGAGCGAAATGCCCTCGACTTTCTTCTGGTACGCGACGCAAAACTCCCACAGGTCCACCTCGCCGTCCTTATTGAGGTCGAGCGACTTGACCATGTCATCGACGATGTCCGGGTCGATCGCCTCTCCCCGAGCCAATGCGGCTTTCTCGACCATCGGTCGCAGCTCGTGCGCATCGATGGCGCCCGAACCGTCGATGTCGAAAATCGAAAAGGTCTCGACGATCCGCTCCTCCTTCATGAGACTCTGAACGCGAGCCAAAAACTCCGGGTCGTCCATCGGCTCCCGCTCGCCAGTTCCTTGTAGTAGCTCGGGTGGCCAGAAGAAGTGGAAGCCCCACCATACGTGCTTTGGTCGGCCTACTCGCTGGCGCGCTTTCGCTCGCTCGGCAGCGGCGATCTGGGCCTCTTTGCACTTCTCCTCCGCCATCTTCGCGTATCGCTGGAGCTTCTCCTCCTGCTCGACCTGGCGGTACCCGTTATCATCCGTTTCTGCGAAGCGCGAGCCCGGTATCGGGCCCTTCCCAACTTGTGTATCGACCGCCATCCCAGATTGCGACGTCGCACCCCCATCTGCTGCGACGCGCGAGCGCTTGCCTGCGCCCCCCTGCTTCCCTTGTAGCGCGATCGGCACCTTGCCAGGCTGCACGAGCGGTGCCGGCCGCGGCAGGGCGATGGCCTTGCCCGGCTTTTTGTTCTCCCCCGGGACGCCGCCGGGAAATGGCCCTACGCGGTCGCCGCCTGCCATGGGCCTGTCAACAGCTGAACCGGGCTACAGTCACAACAAAGCAACAACTCCGTCGAATGTCGCCCTCGGAATCTCCCCTTTATTTTTCCTCGTTGAAGTGTGAACGTGCAAGAGGGGACAGACTTTTGCAGCACGGCATGTATGTGCGACAGGGTGTCTTCGCTCAAGGGGTTGTTTCGCGAAGCGTGACATGTATGTCGAATCAGGCTAAACATGTCATCGTGCGCGACGATGCCGAGCTTCACGCTCTACAATGACCTTCCCGACCCGCTGCGCCTCACCTTCCTGAGCGTCGCCATCGGCGGCGCAGCGGCGCCCTTCGACCTGCCTGCGTCGCAGCGCTGGCTCGCGCCGCGCCAGTCCTCCTCGCTTGCGCTGCCTGCCGAGGGCGCGGGCTGGCTCGTGGGCGAGCGGCGCGTGTGGCGCGGCGTGGTTGCTGTGCACTCTCACTTGCACGTGGTGCGCCGCGCGGACAACACGTCGGTCCTGGCGACTGTTGGTGCGCCATCGCCGCAGCCGCTCGTCGTCAACGCCAACCAAAGTTTCGTGCTGCTCATGGGCGCCGAGCGGCAGGCGCTGCGGCTCTGCAGCGAGCCACCGGTGAGCAGCGGCCGCGCCGCGACGCGGTGCCATGGCCTGCTCCCCGCTCTCGGTCGCCGCTACCTGCGCCAATTGCCGGCCGGCACGGTGCTCGAGGCGTACGAGCCCGTGTGGGGCAAGCTCTGGCAGCCTGCGCCGAGCGGCGGCGAGGGCCGCGGCGCTGAAGACCGTGGCGCTGAAGGCCGCGGCGGCGAAGGCCGTGACGGCTCAGCCTCCCGTGACACACGCATCTCCCGCATCTCCCGCGTGCTGCCGCTGGCATCGGCCGGGTACGCGGCGACGTACGAAGCGTACGTCGCCTCCGAGGCCGCCGCGCTTCCCGCTGGCACTCTCGCCCTCATGAACCACCTCCCCCATCCCGCGGTCCTCTGCCGCACCGACAGCACAGGCGCCGCCACCGGCGAAGCGGCGGGCGGCGGCGGTGCAGGTGCACGCACCGCGGCGGGCGCGCCGTCCGAGGTGCAGCTCGACTGCACGCTCGCCGTGCCGGCGCGCGAGTTTGTCGAGACCGAGCAAGGTTCCCTGAGGGTGCTCAACTCGACGCGATCGGCCTCATCAGCCTCATCATCAGCCTCATCATCAGCGCCGCCATCAGCCTCATCATCAGCCTCATCATCAGCGCCGTCATTAGCCTCGTCAGAGTCGTGGGACGTGTACGAGCTCGTGCAGCTGCTCGAGCTTACGAATGAGAAGGCTGAGCTTCGGCTCGGCCCCGCGTCTGCGCTGCTCACCTCGCCGCTGCCGCCGCCGCCGCCGCCGCCGCCGCCGGGGCGCTCGCCGCCCGCCTGGCGCGTGGCCAACCACTTTGGCTTCACGGTGGCCTTGTGCGAGCTACCGGTACCGCCGTCCTGGGCGCTGGGCAAGGGGGCAGTGGCCGGCATCGAGCAAGGAGCGGAGCTCGAGGCGGCAGCGCAGCACCTTGTGAGTGCGCCAGCAAGCTGCGTCAGCTCTCTCCCTGCGTGGCAGCCGCGTGGCAACCAGAGCGCTCCTGAGCCGCTCGCCGTGACGCCGCTGCGCGACTCGCGCACCTTTCCCCGCGCGCGCGTTCTCGTGGTGCTGCGGCTCGTGCAGGCGGTTACGCCGGGGCGCGTCGCACAGGGCGCGGGCACGGTGGAGAAGCGAGTGGAGGCGAGCGGAGTGGAGGCGAGGGCTTCTGGGGCGGCGGCGGGGGGTGCGGCGGCGGGGGGTGCGGCGAGGGGGGCGGTGGCGGGGGAGAGGCGAGTGGAGGCGGGGGCGGCTGGAGGTGCGGCGGGGGGAGTGATGGCGTTGGAGGCTCGGGAGGTGGGATTGGGGATCGGGCCGGGGGCTGGGGTATGGACTCCGAGCCGGGGGTTTGTGCCTCGAGCTGAGCTGTCGCCGCTCACCGCCAGCGTCACGGCGGACGCACTGACAGCCGCGCTCACGGCCGCGCTCACGGCCGCGTCCGCCCCGGTCGTCACACGCCCCGCGCCCCACCTAAGCGTCGATGCCACGTGCGCCGCGCGGCACAGGGAGCACCCAGGCGTGCTCGCGGCGCTTGCGGGGCTCCGTCGGCACTGGGGGGACGTGACCGCGGCGGTGCATGCAGGTGAAGTCAACTTGGACCTTCCACCAGATGCAGTCGAGTTGGGCACCGATGCCGACCCGGTGCGTAAGCTTCTGCTGCTCAAGGCGATGCGAGAGCTCCCCGACACGCACCCGTACGCCATCCTAGGCGCGCACTGCCGTGCAGGCACTCGCACCCCCGCCGAGGCTGACGCGTGCCGCGAGCGCCTCTCGCGCCGTGTCGAGCTGAGCCTTCATCATGAATCGGTGGCGCTCAACAGCACCGCCACCTTCCGCGCACCCGCTGAAGGGCGGGAGAAGCTCTATTCACAGCCCTTCGTCTTCAACGTCGAGTGTGCCGCGCTGCTCTGCGCCTACACTCGCATCCTCGCCGCCCATCGACCCTACGCGCTGCTGCACCGCGACTTCAAAGTGGAGGTAGGCCATGCCTCGCCATTCAATTCGCGTCATGCCCTCGAGGCGCTCTTCAGCGTTCTCGCGCGTCGGTTCGCTGGGCGCGCTCAGACGTTGCGCGTGGTCGAGTTCGCCTCGGGCAACATGTATGGCGCCGTTCCGGCGCTCGCGGCGCTCGCAGACCTCGGCTTCGTCAAGATCGAGTACCATCTTGTGGATAAGGAGTACGACGCGTGGCTCAAAACGGCCTCGTTACACCCGGCGCCGGACGGCGCCGCGAGCGGGCTGCCGCACGCCATCGACTTTGCGGCGGTCTGGAAGGCGTGGGAGCAGCAGGTCAATGATGCGGCCCGTCCGCATGCCTCCAAGGTGTCTCCCCATGAGTTTGTGGACGCGGAGCACGAGCCTGTGCGCGACCTCGTGCTGCTCACCCTTGAGCGCGGCCAGCAGCGCCTTGCCGACGCGGCCGCGCAGCTGCATGAGTACGAGCGCCTCGCTGCGATCGCTGCGAAGGCCGTCGAACAGGCCCGAGAGGCCAAGGCTGAGGCTACGGGCGGCGCGGAGGGCGGCGCGGAGGGCGCGGTGGCGCGCGAGGCTCAAGCGGCGGCTGACGAGGCGCTCGGGCGGCTACGTGGGTTACTCAGGACAGCGCTCACACCCCTGCACCACCCCGCCATCGAGCGCCTGGCGGCCGAGTACAGCATCGCAGAGCCTGGCGCGAATGCCTCTCGGCTGGGCGAGCTGGCGAGCGCGGTGCAGGCCGGTGTGGTGACGCGCGGCGCCGCGTCCGAAGCGCTCCTGGCAGCGCGCCACGCGATCAGCCCGCTCGCCACCGAGTATGATACGAAGCTGTGGGCGTGGGTCCGGGAGCGTCAGGTGGCCTCGCTGCATGCATGGGCGTGCATGCTCGGGCTCGAGCTCCGATTGCATGCGCATGCGTCCGCGGATGCCTTTTTAGGCGCGAGCGCCCCTCTCTCAGCGCAGATGGTGCTCGGGCTCGACCTCGACCCCGCTTCCACTGACGACTTGCGCCGGGTCGTCTCCCAATCGCTCGCGTCCGACGGCTTCGTCGTCGCGGGCATCCAGCAGACCGAATCGTCAGACAGCACCCCGCCCATCTCGACGCCCATCCAAAGCGCGATCGACGCACATGCTGCTGCGCACGCCGCCTCGGCGTCGGCCGCCGCCTTCTTGCCGCCGCCGCCGCCGCATGCACACTCTGGCCACGACCACAGTGGGCTCAAGGGGAACGCGTACAACTTTGGGAGCTCGCCGCAGCATGCTGCGACCTTTGATCTCACGCAGGGGCAGCTCTCGGACGTCGCGTGCACGCGCACCGACGCTGGACAGCCTCTCGGCTGCGTCGAGGCCGCGTACAATTGGTTTGCGACGCTGTGCACGCTCGGGCCGCACCTGGGCCGCTCGGCAGCGCTCACCAATGCCTTCGTCGAATGGACCGCCGGGTGGCCGTTGGGCGTGCGTGCGGCCGAGCGCTGCGCGGGGCAGCGTCACTTTCTGGGCTGGGAAGCTACCGACGACGAGGCTGCAGCCGATCCTACGGCGGCCCGCAACCCACGCAACCAATATCTCCTGCGCGGGCTGATGGGCTTCTGCATGTTCCACGGCTGCAAGGAGGTTGCCCCGCTCGTCCAACTTAACCTGGCCTCGTACGGCATGGCCGCCACGCCACAGGGCCCGGTGCTCTTTATGTGAGCTCTGGTGGGTGGAAGAATACAGCTTACAGTGCGCAGTGTCCATGCCTATACCGTATGTGTCACATATCACTGTCAGACTTCGTTCTTTGCTGAGTTCTTTGCTATGAATCACACGTTTAAGGGAAGTAAGTCAGGAAGTTCTCGTTCGCTTCCGTTCAACCGAACGTGACTGTTAAGCGCTTCCTACCACTTGTCCACTTCAGCTCCGCGCCCATCATGGACATCCTTGCTCCTTCGCCATTTCAATTGCGTACTGTGGACTCGACTTCTACCCGTACACGCACGCACGCACGCGGTGTGCTTTGGGGAGCATCAGTCAGAGCCCACTACACGGTGAGGCTCCACGCGGTTGCCTCGGGAGCAATGCTCGGGAGAGCTCACACAACAGTCCACGCCATGCACGCGCTCGCACGTGTCGCAGCACGCGTCACGTTAAGCGTCACTATAAAGCGTCACGTCCGCGCCGGTGCGTGCCCCCATGAAAGCATCATGAAGCGGCATGTTCCTTCTTTGCGGAAGAGGAGCGCCGAAACGAATCGAGCAGCCGACGGCGTAAGACGGGTGGAGGCTTGGGACTAGGAGGTGGCGGGGGGGGCGAGGGCGGCAACGGCAGTGGTGGTGCCGACGGTGGCGATGGCGGCGGAGGCGGCGAGGGTGGCGAGGGCGGCGGTGAGGGGGGCGGCGTGGGCGGCGGCGGCGGCGGCACTCCGGGTCGGGGCGACGGCGGGGGCGGAGACGGTGGCGGCGGCGGCGGACGTGGTGGCGGCGGCGGCGGCGAGGGCGGCGGCGGCGAGGGCGAGGGCGGCGGCGGAGATGGTGGCGGCATAGGGCTCGGTGGAGGAGGAGGCGCGAGGGGCGGCAGAATGTATCCGCACCCCTGCCCAGCACAGCCCACAGGCGAGAGCAGTTCGACCGGTAGGCAAGGCTCACCCAAACTCGACACGAAGACCCAGCCGAGGTCATGCAGGTGGGAGCGCGTGAGCGGCGCGCTCACCTCGCGCAGCACGACGTAGTCGCCGTTGTGGATCGCCGTCGCGCCGCCACCGCCCCTGCGTACGCCGCCGAGCTCAGGGCCTAGGTAGAGCGATGTCGAGAGTGGATGCTGGAGGAAGAAGCCGCCACGCAAGGGCCGCCGATTGATCGGATCGTTCTCGATGGAATCCAGGGGGGGCCACACTACGCGAAGGCCGATGCGCTCAAAGGGGGTGTACGCGGAAGGAGTGGCGTCCATCTGCCCTCCATAGAAATCATGCAGCTCGACGTGCGTACCAGCCGGGATGGTGGTGGGTGAGGGGACTGCCGCTTGGTGTGCGGGTGCCAGGACACGTGTCGGTCGCCCCGACATGTCCGTTCCGGACGCTCGATGCGACAGGATGACGATGGGGTCGACCGAGGAGGCATTAATGAGGGCGTCGAAGGCAAGCGACTCGAAGTGCGCCGCGCCCGTCCAGAACACGAGAGGGGTGAGCATCGGCACGGGTGGCGTCGTGCCCGCCTTGTAAACGAGAGGCTGCACGTACATGGTCGCCCACTGCAGCGAGCGCACCACGAACCCATCGAGGCCGCACTCGACCACAGGCGGCGGCGCTGGCGGCGGCGCTGGCGGCGGCAAGGGTGGAGGCGAGGGCGGCGGCGGTGAGGGCGGCGGCGAGGGCGGGGGCGAGGGTGGCGGCGGCGAGGGTGGCGGCGATGGGGGCGGTGGGCTCGGCGGCGGCGGCTTCGGCGGTGGCGAGGGCGGCCTCGGCGGCGAGGGAGGCGGCACAAAACGGCCAGTACCATCCGGTAGGCACACCTCGCCGTTCCGGTCGAGCATGATCACGCCATAGTCAAGGAAGTCTTGCCTCGTCAATTGATGGATGTCGCCATTAGGAGCGTGCTGGTAGCGCATCACGTAGCCGTCGCCGATCGGCGGCACGCCCGAGCGGTCAAAGGGCTCTGTGGCGCGCACGCTCGCCAGAGCACCGATGCGCCAAGGCTCCGTGTACCGCGTCAGCTCAAGCGCTTGCGCGGGCGCGGGCGCGACGATCAGGTCGGTGCGCGTGTAGTGCTGCAGGATGAAGGCCGATCCACGGGCATCGTCCTCAAACGGATCGAAGACGAGGCGAAAGCCAATGTGCTCGTAATCGAAGCCGACCGTCTCGCCCGCGGGCTGGAACTCGGAGGCTTCACGCTCATAGAGGACGAGGTAGCTGCCCTCTTGCACCGTGGAGTCGTACGGGTCGTACCCTCGATTGTCCTGCGAGCCGCCGGAGTTGACGACGTACATGGAGGGGTAGCGCGCGTCGCGGAGTCGGATGGAGTGGCCGAGGGTGTGAAGCTGGGATGAGTGCGCCACGTCGAGCGTGAGTGCGATCTCGTCGAAGAAGATTCCCCACTGGTTCTCGAGGTGCGCGAGGTGCAGGGGCAGTCGGAGCGTGTACGCCGAGGGCGGCGCATGGCGCCAGACGAGCTTGGTGTAGTCGAGCATGCGTGTGGGGGAGGTAGCGAGTGGTGGCAGGGCGAGCGGGTTGCGTCGCCGATCGTCCCAGTCAGGCACGAGGAAGTAGTCGGCGTTACGGCGGTGGCGCATCACGAACGTGGTGCCGCAGCCGACGAGCGGCGGCGGCGAGGGAGGCGGCGAGGGCGGCGGCGAGGGAGGCGGCGACGGAGGTGGCGGCGAGGGCGGCGGAGAGGGCGGCGGTGGAGAGGGAGGCGGCGGCGAAGGCGGCGGCGATGGGGGTGGTGGGCTCGGCGGCGGCGGCCTCGGCGGTGGCGAGGGTGGCGGTGGCGAGGGCGGAGGAGGTGAGGGCGGTGGAGGGTTAGGGGGCGGAGACGGCGGCGGCGGCGAGGGCGGCGGCGAGGGCGGCGGTGGCTTCGGCGGCGGCGAGGGTGGCGGCGGACTCGGCGGCGGACTCGGCGGCGGTGGGCTCGGCGGCGGCGGGCTCGGCGGCGGGCTCGGCGGTGGCGGCGAAGGCGGCGGCGGGAACGGCGGCGGGCTAGGCGGCGGCGGGCTGGGCGGCGGTGGGCTCGGGCTGGGTGGAAGCGGCGGCGACGAGGGCGGGTCCGGCGGCGGCATGAAACGGCCGAGCCCAGCCGGTAAGCACGTCTGACCCGCTTGGTTCTCCATCACGAAGGCGTAGTTGTAGTATTGATCGGCAGTCAGGCCTTGAGGCGGCCCCAGGTTGTACCAAACGAGCGGATCGCGCTCGGCAATTGGGTTGGCGCCGCCGCTCTTGGGCCCCACGTAGCAATTGTACGTGTGGTGCTTCAGGATGAACGAGGTCCCAGTAGCGACGGCACCCTGGTTGTTGTACGGGGCCTCGTAAGGGCTGAGGATCAAATCGAAGCCGATGCGGTAAAAGGGCTCGTCCTCGTCGCCGAAGATGAGCATCGTGTTGTCTGAGAGGCCCCATGGCCTGACTCCCCCCATGGGAACCACCCAGCGATCTTCGGAGTGGTGGTGGCGCAGCTTGAACAAGGTGAAGTCAGTCGGGTCTGGGTACTGCACCACGTCGAAGGCGATCACGTTCCAGTGCGTGCGCCCCTCCGCGAAGACGAGGGGAGCCTCTGGGAGGACTGAACCGCCGGGCATTCCGAATAGTGGGTGAACGTATTTGCCGCCAGTGCCTCCCATCGCCGAGCCCGCTGCTGATCGCAAGTGGCGTAGTGCGATACCGCCGTCACCACACGCAGAGAGAGGCGGCGGCGAGGGAGGCGGCGAGGGAGGCGGCGAGGGAGGCGGCGAGGGCGGCGGTGGGCTCGGCGGCGGGCTCGGCGGCGGGCTCGGCGGCGGCGGGCTCGGCGGTGGCGAGGGCGGCGGCGGGCTCGGTGGCGGTGGCAGCGGCGGCGGCGAGGGCGGCGTGGGTGGCGCAGGCGGCGGCATGAAGCGAGCGAGATTGCCTGGGAAGCAAGTCTCGCCTGCCTCGTTCATCATGAGCAACCCCCAGTCATCGTGCTCTGCGGGCAAGAAGACGCTCGGTCGAGCGTTCACGTTTGCGAGCCTCGGCTCTGCTCGGAGGACGAGGCGCTCGCCAGGAATGATAGGGTAGGACGCGTTACCGCCGTACTGCGGTTGGACGATCAGGGGGGCTGTCGTGGGGCGGAGCAGGAAGGAGCCGTCCGGCACATACTGGTTAGACGGGGCGAGGTTGAAGAAGAAGTCGGGCTTCTCGATCATCGTCCACGCACCGACGGCGCTGGCGCCATCGCCGGCGCCAGTGAGAGCTGGGTCGTCGGAGAAGACGAGCTGCACGCCCGCGACGACGCCGCCCGCAGAGGGGCTGGCGACGACGTACATGGTCGGGTAGAGCTTAGAGCGCAGCCGGAAGGTGTGTCCATCGCCTCCACCGATCGCGAGCGAGGGCATGCAGACGGAGCAGTACGGGTCGGTGCTGAGGCAGGCGCCCGTGTTCACGTGAGAGCAGCAGGCGGCGCTTGCGTGGCCGGTGCATCGGAAGATGCCGCCTGTGTTGACGCACGTGCGGGCGCCCTGGCACTCGGCGTTGCTCGCGCACGTCACGCTCACGTTGAACGTCGGGTCGGCGGGGTCGGCGGTTAGGATGGCCTCCTGCACGTTGCAGGACGGCGGCACGGTAGGGGGCACGTCAGCCAGCGGCTCGGCGACGAGCGCGAGTGTGTTGAACTGGGAGGTCGTCTGGCCGGCGCCCACGTTGAAGATGAGGGGCGCGTTATTCAATCCGGTCGGGTGCACGAACATCGGACCCCGAGGTGACGAGGTGGTGCCCCAGCGCTTGTGGCGGAGCACGAAGCCGTTATCGCCGCATATGTTGACGGGCGGTGGCGTTGGCGGCGGCGTTGGCGGCGGCTCGGGCGGCGGCGAGGGCGGTGGTGGTGAAGGCGGTGGCAAGGGCGGCGGCGATGGAGGTGGAGGCAACGGCGGGGGTGAGGGCGGTGGTGAGGGGGGAGGAGGTGAGGGCGGCGGCGAGGGCGGTGGCTTCGGCGGCGGACTGGGAGGCGGACTTCGTGGAGAGGGCGCAAAGGCCGGCGAGAGGAGGACGAGGAAGGAAAGGCGTTTGGACAATGAGTGGAACGCGAGTCGCATTTCCTGCCCCCTTGCAAAAGTTCTTGCAAAGGAGCGTTGGACCTCAGGATGCTCAAATGCGAGTATGCATGCGCACCCCCACTTCAAAGAGCGCGCCGCCCAAAGGTGCATGCATAACGAAAAAATCAAGTTTCGTTCGACCCTTTTCGAAGGCACAGATTCTTGGCGCCTTCACGACGCCATCTCTCTGGTCGCAGCTTGCTACCCGCTCGCGGTCGGTGGCGAGAGAGGCTGCGAGTGAGGCTGCGAGTGCGGCTGCAAGTGCAGCTGCGGTCGCGGCCACCATGGCTGAAGGCAGCAGCAGCAGCAGCAGTGGCGACCTCGGCAACCGGCCAATGAAGCGAGCACGCGGCGATGGCGGCAGCGAGGCACGCCCGCAGCCCCTCTTGACCATCTCCGGCGTCGACAGCCCCCGCACCTGTGGCCCGGGCATTGCCAGCTTGTGGCGCGAGGGCCTCGTTACCGACTGCATCGTCGTCGTTGAGGGCCGAGAGTTTGCGGCTCACCGCGTGGTGCTCGCTGCTGCATCGCCCTTCATGAAGGCGGCCTTCGCAAGCGGCATGCAAGAGAGCATCTCAGCCCGCGTGACGCTGCGGGATATGCGCGCCGCCGTTTTTGAGGCTGTGATCACATTCATGTACGAGAATGCCACGTCGGTTCCCGAGGCCGACATCGCCGAGGTCCTGCAGGCTGCCCGCCTGCTGCAGGAGCAGGAGCTCACGAACGCGACGCTCAATCTGCTCATCGCAAGGCTCAGCCCAGCCTCGTGCATCGAAACGTGGCGGATGGGCGACGTGTTGTCTCTACCCTCCCTCGCCCATCGGGCCAAGTTGTTCGCCCTCAAGCATCTTTCGGAAGTGTCGGCGCAGGATAGCTTTGCGACGCTGCCGGTGGCGTGGTTGCATGAGCTGCTGCGGAGCGACGAGCTGGCGGTGGCAGGCGAGCAAGTTGTCTACCACGCCCTGCAACAGTGGTACGGGCTGCAGCAGCCCAGCGCCGTCGCGATGAGCGATCTCGACCTGCTCCTGCGCACCGTGCGCTGGGCCCTGCTGCCTCAGGAGACGGTCAATGAAGCCAACGGTGACGCGATGGTCCGCGCGTCCGCCGACGGCATGGCCATCGTCGCCGTCTCCTTCCAAGACGCGTTGTTCGGCCGGCCGCCCAAGCTCCGAAAGAGTGCTGCTCAGATCAACCAAGACGCGATGGATGAGAGACTCGGCCGGCGCGTAGTTCACAATGCACGGCTGCCAAAGTCGATGGCAGATAAGGTGCCAGCTGACTGGACCGCCCGGCAGTACTGGTACGAGAAGAAGGAGAAGCGCGTCTGGGTGTTTGCGCACCCAATCCACGGCGAGTACAAGTCGATCGCGATGATGACACTAAAGATCTGTCAATTGGAATCGGAGGCACTTCTCGACGAGATGGCACTCGATATGGCCACTCGATGAAGACTCACCACGCCAGCAAACAGCAACACGGCACCCGTGCAAACGACGTCGTATACCATTCGGTAACATCCGTTAACATCCGTAACATCCGTCCTCGACGGTGGCACGGTGCATGCAGCCGCGTTTGTGCGCGTTTGCGGCCATCCCTCGGGCGGGGCCATTGCGGGCCAGCTTTTGCGAGCCGAACTCGACGCGTGAACCAGGTGACCGCGCTGTGTTTGACATGCGGCACATAGAACACTGCTGTGCCGTGTGTACTGAATGTGTACTGTGTGTGTCTCGTGTCTGTGACACTGACAGCTGTGTAGCTCGGTGTCGTGTGATCTGCTGCGCGCGCCGGCGTGCGTGGCCGCCGTGCCCGTGCGGGACTGTCGCCCCCTGAAACAGCGTGTCGGAGCTCGGACGCGGGACGGCCGCGTGACCGGACCACGCCGAACCCAGACCACCGACGCAGCCACTAACCGCACGCACCCCGCTCCCAAGGCGCGCCCGCCGGCGCCGGGGCGGCCCAATTGCCAATCGCGAATCGGGGGCGGGGCCGGGGCCGGGCCGCGGAGCTGTGCGCGGGCCCGACGTGAGCGGCGAGTGTATTTGATTCTCGGACGTAAGCTCGTTAAGGGACTGATATTTATAATGGTGAATGCCGCAGACCGGACGGTCACGGTGGCTTGCGTGCTGACGTGGTGCGGTGGGGGTGCCGGGGTGGCGCTGGTGGCCGAGCGTGTGTTCTGGACACAATTCCGCCCGTTTAAGCTCAACCCGCTACAACCCCACGCAGCTTCTCCGAGTCGTTCCGGTGACGCCGGTGAGAGCTCGTACCATGCAGTGTCTGTGGCCGATCTCCATCGCTCTCGCATCTCAACCGTCGCATCATCTCAGCCGACCATCGAGCCCATCTTGCCGTCCGATCGGCTTTGCGTGTAGGACAGCGACAGGTAGGGCACCGTCTGCGGTGCAGGTGGCGCGGTCGAAAACTGCTTCAGGCCTAGCGGAGGGTCCATCGGTGCGTACGGCTGTCCGGGAAGGAGGTACTGACCCACTGAGTGTTTGCCGTGCTGCCCGTACATCTTGAAGCGGGTCTCTGGGTATGCCTCACAGGTGTAGTGGCTCTTGTGCAGAACGCGCGAGCAACCCATCACCTCGAGCGGCCAGCGCACGCTGCGTGGGTCGGTCTTCAGCCCGAACGGATCCTCCGGATCGTGCTTGCCACTCGTGTGAGCCTTCGCAGGAGGCGTCCATTCCACCTTGGGTTGCTCCGCCTTCCATTCCTCGAAGAACTTTTGCGCCGCTGCGGAGCGAAGCAAGGGGTCGGCCGCTTTGAGGTTGGGCACCTTTGAGGGATCCCATGGCATGGTTGGCTGCGATCGGGCGAGGCCGAGCACGTCAAGGGGCCGTCCACAAACGAGGCCCGACCGAAGAAAACGACGACTTCGAGAGCTCAATGCGACGCGCCAGCGCCCCACGCACACACCAGGGCCCCCAAACCCGGCCGTCGAGCCCCTCGCGGCCTCGTTTCTCAATTCCTTCACCTGTCTTGAATCTAAGTTATTTGGTTGCTACGGGAACACGGCATCGTGATAATCGAATCCTGTATCCTCGCACAAGAACGAGTACTGTCATGTTACATGTACGAGGAGATAGAAGATCTGAATGAAAAGCATCGCATCCCCACTGTAAGTATGCACACCCGCGGCGTGTGCGGTTACGTGTTGCAACCCCACGCTCGCGCTCTCCGGGATTGCAGACTTCATGTTGTTGTGCCAAGTTTGGCGCACTTGCACTCAAAGTAGCCGCACTTGGTGCACTTGCCCTGCTCCTTAGGTGTCTCCTCGCGCGCCACATCCGAGAGGAGAAAGTCGCGCACCACAAACTGGCGCTCGTACTTCTTCTTTTGGGACTGTTTGAACGTCATGTACACCTGGTGCTCCTGGAGCTCCCGAGCGGCCACGTCGGTGGGCGCGGCCGCGTGGTCGCCGTAGCCCGCGGCCCGCACCTGCAGCCAGCGGCCTGCCTTTGGGGGAGGCCCAGCCGGCGCTGCCGGCAAGATGCACAGCGAGCAGAGGTCTTCGAAGAGAGGGGTCGTGAGTCGTTGAACTGTGCGGGGGTGGAAGGTCCCAAAGGCGCAGTTGATGTTGCACTCCATCAGGTGGACGCGCCCCGACTCGGCGACGACGAGATCGCATGCGAAGAGCTCAAAGTGGCGAGATCGCTCGGACGGATCTCCCCGGGCGGCCTTTAAGCCGGAGGCGATCATCGGCGCGACGGCGTCGGCGAGGTCGGCCATCATCGGCACGATCTCTGCGTGGAGTAGCTCGGCGTAGGGCGGCCAGTCGTGTGCAAGGCGCTCGATGTCGTCGAGCGTGCGCCCCTCCTGGCTAGTCGACTCCCAGCCCGTCTGCACATACTTGTTGGTGATGTGCACTCGCACGTCGCGCGAGGCCGCATCGTACGGCACGCACGCGAGGCGCATGAGCGCGCCATCGTACGTGTATGCCGACCCGTCGCCGCGGAGCAGCACGTACTGGCGCATCTCAAATTTGCGCCCGTCACAGAGCATCGGGCGCTCCACGTACTCCTGCACCACGTAGCAATAGCCTCCGGCCACGTCCTTCTTCACCAGTCGGCGTACAGTCCGATCGAAGAGAGAGGCCGAGAAACCGTTGGAGGCGTGCGCATCCTTGATGATCCACCAGCGCGGCTCGGTACAGCTCGGATCCGCCCACCGATCGCGAAGCGCGCCCACGCGCGCGTCGTCCCACTCGCCATACACAACGTGCGTAATCAGCGGCTGCGTTCGCGTGAATCGGCGCGAGAGCAGTGCGAGCAGCGCCTTGTCGTCGAGCAGCAGCGCGTTCGGAAGGCTGTTGAGGACGGGCGCGCAGTCCTTGGGCAGCTTTTGCTTCGTGAGCTGCCAGACAAGCGTGGCGCCGGCCGGTGTGGCCGTCGCTTGCCAGCCGTGGCGCTCGAGGATGGGCTGCAGCCAGCGTTTGTGGTTTGATGAGTTGATGCAAAAGGTGCCGGCGCCGCAGCCGAACGCGATGCCTCCAGGAGGTATTTGTGTGTACGCAGGCATATTTGCGGAATCGGTTGCAGCGTCCGCTTCGCGAGTGGATGCCGCGAGCAAGAACGTCTGCGACATCCTTGTTTGACGAAACGCAGGTTTAGCATGGACAAGTTTCTGAACTTTGGAACGGTCTGTCTCATCACACATCCCCTTCGTGACGTTGTTTCGTCTCCGTGTTTGACAGTGTGTGAGACTGAAACTAAAGGCACCAAAGGCGGTGGAGATTGAAGGTGCCTAACATTGCCGTTACTTCTGCAAGCTAATTAGTTGGCGACACAATCGCACTCACCCTCACAGTTCATCACTGTCGCGACCCGCAAGACACGCACGACGCTCATGACCCCGTAAGCAGCTTCGCCGCCATCGCCTGCACCTTTTGCTCTGCCGCGTCCTCCATTTTGTGCGCTTCCTCAATCGCTTTCTCCAGCTCCTCCTCGAGCTTCACGCGCCGTTGAACCATCTCCTCGTACTCGGTGAAAGCCTGGTCGAGCGGGATCAGGGTCGCCCGCGTCTGCTCCGCCGCCTGACGCGCTGCGGCTTTGCGCTTCTCCAGCTCCGCAGCATCAATCTTATCCTCCATGAATTCCCTGAAGGCCGGCTGGATGTGATACTCGATGACCCTCTCCGCAGCCACCTCGCACGCACTGCGCGCTGAGTCGACCGACGCCTGCACTTCGAATTTAGGTCCCTTTTGCCGACCAGAGGCTCTCTGGAACACAGGGGCTGAGAATGGCACAGCCCCACCACTGAAACGGTCCCTACCAATCCTTGGGTCCATGCCCACCGGTGCGGGTCCGCCTGCAAGTGCGGGCCCGCCCGCCAGCGTGGGCTGCTGCTGCTGCTGCTGTTGCATCATGTAGCGGTCGAGACCCATGCGTGGCGTGAAATTCGCCGGTGGCTGCTGCTGCTGCTGCTGCTGCATCGTCAACGCGAAGGAGCGCCGCAGGACCGGAACGGCGGCCGTTGGAGCAAGTCGAAGGGCTGGGATCGACACGAACAGCACCATGAGCAGCATATGCTCGTCACAAAGGTGAGCTTGTGTCGCGGGGCAACAAAAGAACGCTTTCTCTGAGCTTCTACCGGGGACGATCTGGCGGTGGTGTGAAGCGCTCTGCGCGCCGTGTGAACAGGGGACCCCATCCACACAGCTCGCCGAAGAACTTGTTGTTGAACTTCAACAAGAAATCACACGGCCTCACAGACGGGAAGCCCAGGCCCCATACTGCATAACTGTACGTGATGCATTTACATGATGGTGAGCCAATGGCCCCTAAATCCCATGTTAAATCCGGATAGCGAGCCGCGAGGGGCAGAGAGCGCTCTCAATCAAAGTCGTGTAGAAGTCGTCGGTCGGCAAAGCACGCACCAGCGCGGTACTCGGCGAGCATCTGCTGCGCAACTACCATGCGTCCCATCCTCTCTCCTTCCTCCGCAGTCACCCGAATCGCCTCCTCGGAGACCTCGGACTCGACCCCGCTCACCTCCCCGCGGACTTTGCGCTCAACACTACGCCTCGGCACAAATCGGCTCTCGAGGTCGTGCGCCGCTTTCAGATGGGCATGCTGATGGGCCGCACGAGCCTCGGCGCGGTCCTTGGCTGCTTCGACCTGGGTATCGCGTGCTGCGCGCTCCGCCTCCGCCTTGGCCTCGGTTGCCTTGTAGGCAAGCAAGCCCAAAAGCGCCGCGTCAGTCGCCTTCACGGTCGCCTCTTGTGCAAGCTGCACCGCGCGGGCCCTCTCAGCCTCCTGCGCCTCGCCGGCCTTCAGCTGAGCCTGGCGTGAAGCCTGGCGTGAAGCCTGCCGCGTTGCCTCCACCGCGCGCGCCCTCGCCGCAACCTGGCGTGCTTGCTCCGCTGCGATGGCCGTCGCCTCAACATGAGCCGCTTCAGCTGCCTCCACTTCGAACAATCTCTCGTGCAGCGTTGAGAGCGGTAGCCTCGGGACGAGAACGCCTCGCGACTCCACTCGTGGCATCACGGCGCGCACCTCCGCGCGCTCCCTTGCGATCGCCTCCCGTGCCTCATGCAATGCGACAATGCGCTGCGCCTCCTGTCGCGCCGCAGCCGCCGTCACGAGGCGGTTGCGATCACGCGGTTCTCGAGTCAGCTGTACACCATGCTGTAGCAGTGCCGGCGCAACAATCGCCCCTGTTGCTGCATATGACACGAACGGCTGTGGTGGTGACCACTCTTGATGCGAAATAAAGCCGTACGAAGGGCGGTGAGCAGCAGCGGCTTCCACTCCGCGCTCCTCTTGCGGATCTTGCTGCGCCCAGTGTGCCTCTTGCTTGGAAGTGGGCGCGAGCGCGGGCGCGTGTGCGGGCTTGGGCGTGAGGAGCGCGGGCGCGGACGCCATGGTGCTGGACCCTTGCCGCGACGAACAGCGTATGGGTGGTAATATGGGGGGCAAGGGGGTCAAAAGGCTACACTGGATGTCATTCGTCTGTGACGGATACACCGTCGCGCCCTCGAGGGCGACGGCCGGCCGAAGCGGCCGGCCGATGGCCGCGGGCCGCTCGATGTCGGCGGGCGTGGCCTGGTGCCGCTGTGCCCCTTTTGGAGCGGAGGCGGGAGCGAGCACAGAAATGTCGAAGCCCTCGGCCTCAAAGATGGTGCTCTGAAGGCAGCCGTGCGCCACCTGTGAGAGCGCGAAAGCGCGATCGGCCACGACGGCCTCTGCGAGCTTACGCTCCCGATCGTAATTCTTCTCGGCCAGCTTCATGGTCCGCGGTGGCACCTTTATCACGGCTGGACGGCCTCTCATTGAGCCTCTCATCGTCGCCGCAGAACCTCTCGTCGACCTTGTACGCGATCGTCCACCCGTTTCCATGGCATTCTGTTTCTAAACTAAAATCAGATTGGTTTATAATTGTATTCATACATGTATCCGGATAAGTTGAGAGGGTTTTGCATGCTTCTTGGCATGAAGCCATTAACACACCACAACCTCACCATTTCCGCATGGTCACTGTCGTTGACTCTCGCCGTTGACTCTCGGCGCTCGATGAACCTGTGCCTGAAGGCATGCCCCATGCGCTGTTGCGCTCCCACTCGTCGCGCGAGAACTTGCTCTCGGGATACATGCGCCTCACGAACACGCCGCAGATGCGCTCCATGTCGTCGTCGCTGATGCTCTGGAGCTCAGCAATGGGGTCGGGACAGTCGGGCTCGGGGTGTCGAAATGCCTCGCAGCCTCGGCGAAGATGCCTATTGCCTTCGACGAGCGTGTGACCTTCGAGAGATGGGAGATCCACGCATCCACCGCTACATGGTCATTCGAAATCACACCGGTTCACACGGTTCACAAGTGCAGCAAGGTGTGTGTATTCTGAGCGGGCAGTAACAGTGCCGTACCGGTAGCACCGGTTGTTGCGTCTGTCGTTCACACAGGTATACTCTACCGGTATCGATGGTGTGCGCTCGCCGCATCCTGGGCGTCTCGCATGCGGCAACGCCAGACGTCGTCAAAGCGGCGTTCCGTAGTCTCGCCAAGCGCTGGCACCCGGACTTCCACCAAGGAAACGAAGCTGCTGCGGCTGAGCAGTTCAAGCGGGTGCGCAAGGCATATGATGAAATCCTGCTCGGCAGTTCGACAACACCCACCAACACCGATGCCCAGCCGCCGCCGCAGCAGCACATGCAGGATGCATGGTGGCGGCGCACGAACGCGCCGCCGCCCAACCGCCGCCGCGTCACGACTATGCGAGCTCTGCTCACCAGGCATGCGGAAGAGGCGCGACGGCTCGCCGCACATGCGGCGGCTGCACACGACGCCCTCACAGATGAGCTCATCGTGGTGCGCGAGGGGTACGGTGTGCACGCGCAGTTCGAAGCGTCGTTGCGGTGTTCACTGACCAAGCGGAGGCTCCTCATGACTCTCCACGAGCAGTTGACGCTGCATGCGGACATGAGGGCCGCTCTGGGTGGCCGAACGACCTTCTTCACCACGGCCGAGCCCGGAGCGGCCTTCAACGCCATGCTGGTTGTGCACGCGCGGGCCCGCGCCGAGAGCGCCGAAGCTGACGGCACTGGACCACCATTGCCCATCTGGCTCTCTCTGCAGGACACGCCGAGCGGCTGGCAGCATGCGGCGATCAGCGCAGTGCGCACGATGGCGAGGCACACCATTTGTGTGCAGACGGTCACGCCCGACGGCTTCCTGCGCCTGACGCCAGTCAGCAGGCCCTTTGAGCATGCCTCCGAAGAGGACCGACAAGCAACAGCAACACAGCGCGCCGAGCGGCTTGCAGACTGGCGCGGCTTGGAGGCCGCAGCGGCGGAAGCACTTGGCGTGCGCTCCTTGGTGCCAGAAACAGCGCTGCTGCGTGCGGACCGTGGGTACGTGCCGTTGCTCACGGCGCTCGCGTCACCTGCCCTTGCGGAGGCTCTGCGTGTGGAGGGTGGATGGGCGGACGGAGGGCGAGCGAGCGCATGGAGCGCAGTGATCGTGCCGAGGCTCTCGTTACGGGCGCTCTGCCAACCGTCACTGCAGCCGCGCTTGATGAAGCTCCGCTTGCCGCTCGGCTGTGACGAATCTGGTGACGACGGCGGGCCGCTAGCACCGGGCGCATCGTCAGCTGCGTCAAGCTCGCTCCTCGCGACGATGCCACCGCTACTCAATCATGAGGGTGTGCTCACAATCGCCGACACGCAGGCAGCACGGCAGCTGCTGCGCGAATGCAAGGAGGCGCTCGGCCTGCGCGCGTTGCGGACCGAGGAGGTGCTCAGCCCGCGCCAGGTGATCCGCGCCGCCGAAGCAATGCTGCGCAAGGGCGACGAGTGGAGAGCACTAGGCGCCGAGGGCTGCGTCCTCAGCATCGGCGAGCAGGGCTTTGCCATGGCCTCAGATGGCGTTTTGAGGATTCAGTGGGATGCGTGTTGAATACCCTTAGATTTTTTATAGAACGTGTTGCACGCCAGGGTGAAACCAAGCGCGTCGCTTTCCGACAAATGAGTGAATGCGGGTCAATAGTAAAGCCTACACACGTAACTGATGCGTGTACCTCCGGCCCAAGCATGTACGA
>PJAB01000463.1:0-26222 GCA_002887195.1 Chrysochromulina parva | reverse complement strand
GGCGAGGGCGGAGGCGGCAAGGGCGGAGGTGGCACAGGCGGTGGTGACGGTGGTGGAGAGGGCGGCGGCGGGAATGGAGGTGGGGGGAAGGGCGGCAGAGACGGCGGCGGCGGCGATGGAGGCGGCGGCGAGGGTGGCGGCGGCGAGGGTGGCGGCGAGGGCGGCGGTGACGATGGTGGCGGAGGCGAGGGTGGCGGCGAGGGTGTTGGCGGGCTTGGCGGCGGTTGCGAGGGGGAAGGGGGTGGAGGAGGAGATGGCTCTGGCGATGGTGGTGGCGGTGAAGGTGGTGGTGGAAGTGGTGGTGGTGGGGATGGGGGCGGACTTGGTGGTGGTGGCGATGGTGGTGTCGAGGGTGGTGGCGAAGGCGGCGGCGGCGGCGACGACGGTGGCGGAGGAGAGGGTGGTGGAGGCAACGGAGGCGAAGACGGGGGAGGCGGTGACGGAGGGGGTGGCGATGGGCAGGGTGGAGATGACGGAGGCGACGGTGGCGGAGTAGAGGGTGGTGGTGGCGATGGTTCGGGTGGCAGAGGGGAAGGCGGTGGCGGCGGCGTTGGTGGCGGCGAAGGAGGAGGTGGTGATGGAGGCGGCGTTGGTGGCGGCGAAGGAGGAGGTGGTGATGGAGGCGGCGGGGGCGATGGCGGCGGTGATGGTGGTGCTGGTGGCGGCGATGGTGGTGGCGGAGACGGCGGCGGCGGCGAGGGTGGCGGAGGGTAATGTACATGAGGGGTATGCGAATGAGGGGTATGCGTATGTGGAGAATGGGGATGATGGGGATGATGGCCATGCATAGGATGATGAAAATGAATATCACCCCCGTTGTAGTATCTTGCGCGGCTTGGCCTGGTGAAGCTGAGGCAAGCGAATCGACCCGTCTCACTTTGAAGATCGCTGGAAGTCCATCGAGAGCTGAGCACGACTGCATGCGGCTCAGCAATGGCGTAGCTTGGCGCGCACGCTCGGGCTGGGGAGTCGAGGGGGGCATCGTGCCCAACGAACCCCCCTATAACCCCCGAGGCCGGCTCAGCAATGGCGTAGCTTGGCGCGCACGCTCGGGCTGGGGAGTCGAGGGGGGCATCGTGCCCAACGAACCCCCCTATAACACCCGAGGCCCCGACAGCGATGGCGACGCACAGGCACTGCCCCCAGGCAGTACTGGCCGGCATGCTCAGGAAAACCTGTGGCCCGCGTTCCTCTGCGAAGTCATGTGTGCCGGTCTTATTATTTCCCACAGAAAACCTGTTCTAATTAATTTCCCACAGAAGCGGGTCAGTAACGGTCGTAGGGCCACTGGTGCGAACCTCGCCTATGCTGTTTCTGCGTCCCCCGAAGGGGATGGTATGGTGTGAGCCTACATGTATGCCCCGCCTCTTCACACACACGCATGCACCGTCGGCTCATTCGTGGGCTCGCTGTTGTAGAACTTAGCGCCTGCGCCCCGCTCTTGCTCGGCCCCCTTACCGAAAGACCCCAAACCTTGCTTGGCTCGTGCGACGAACGGGCTGTACCGGTAGCGGTACGTGCGAGAAAAAAGGGTTCACGAGTCTGAAACCTGCATCTCCATCTGTCTGACCTTGCATGCTGCAAGTGCTAACAATCATATCAATAGTCCCCCGCATGGCCATGCCTCCCATCTTCACCACAAGTTACTTCAGGCCCTCTAATCAAGTCAAGAAAAGTCAGGTCTATCGCATAAAGCAACATTAAATCTCTCATGCGGAGCGGAGCCGCGCAGGACCGCCGCGCACCCACCCCTCACGCTGACCGCCGCCTCTCGCGCCCTCATCGACCGGCTGCCGCACGTGACGTCGTCAACAACGCCACGACCGCGCGGCATGTCATCTCGCTGACCATCTCCCAATGCGCCGGCCAGCGCCAGCCATGGCTCATGCACGCACTGCTCCTCTGGGATGAAGGGCACGTCATCACGCAGGCCCTTTACTATGTCGCTTTACATAAAAGTTGAGAGCTGTATAGCTGTATGAGTTCATACAGCTCGTTGCCGTATCCGTACTTCGCTCGGTGATTAACGCCGCCCGCGAGCTTCGCTTGCAGCTGCTGCGTGGCGCATGAATGCGGGATGCATCGGAAGGTGCAGAAGTCGCCTGTGGACTGGCGATCGTACAAGTTGCACTTGTACGTGTCGGCCGTCGTTCGCGCCGGTAAAGTCTCGTTGCATGCAATGGGGCCGCCGCGCGTCGTGAGCAGTTTCGTCATGGCGTACTTTCGCCGCACCTGACTCAAACAGTGGCAAACAGTGGCAACCCATGGCAATCCGTGGCAGTCAGTGGCAGTCGGAGGCACTCCATGGCAGCACTCTTCACAGTACTCTTCACAACACCTGGCTCGACCACAAGCCATCAGCGAGATATTCCTCGAAGGTGTCCTGGCCGAAGCTATCAAGCGGCCAGAGACTCGCAAGCCCCTCGTAAGGCTCGAACTCCCACGTGACCGCCGCGTTGCGCCCGGGCCCCGTGCGGATCTGGTGCCACCACCCTTCGGGGACGAAAATCGCGTCGCCGCCGCGCAGATGCGCCACCATGCCGCCCTCGAGCTGCGCGAACATGGGCCACTTGTCGAGGTCGACGCGCTCCGGGTTGACAGGCGAGATGCCATATCGGTCGTGATAGTCCATGTACGTCTTGTGCGACTGCGAGGGCGGGAACAAGTAGACCGACTTGGTGCCAAAGACCTGCAGCATCAGGTTATCGTGCGTGTCAAAGTGAAGAGAGCTCGTAGTGTTGCCCGAGCTCATCCACAGCCGCGTCTCATGCACCGACTCGTGCATCTCGGGGCACTGGAGCACCGCAGGCATCTCCACGTGTTTGCCAAGCTGCACGCCCGGTTCAGTCAGCGGCGCTTTCAGATACATGTTGTCCTTGAACTCCGGTTTGAGGTAGTCGCGCAGGAAAGTGCAAAAATTCATTGGCCCACGCGGATGGCGCGTGTTGCTCACAACCACCTTGTACATTTCCACGTTCGCCAGCCATGGGTGGCCGCCGTGAGCGTCGTCGAGGTGGCACCGCCGTAATAGGAAGTCATCGGTCCAGGACACTCCACCAGTCGCGGCCGCGGCCGCACCAGCGAGCACGACGGGGTCAGCCGCAGCAACATGCTTCTCGTAGAAGGCACGCGGGTCCGACATCGTCACGCGAGGCACATTGGGCATCGATTTCTGCTGCGACCCCATCCGCTCAAGGTGGCCCTTGCGACGGTGGCATTTTCGCGCCGTGAACGTCTCATCCGACGGCCAGCGCTCACACTTGTGCACGTGGCACTCACGTCGGGTCTTGGCCGGTCGAAAGGATGGAAGCACGTCGCGGTAGCGCGTCTGGTCGCCGATCACACCTGCCAGCAAGAAGGGTAAGCAAAACACCCTGTGCATTTCCGGATCTTTGGCCTGAGAAAATGGTGTGTGAAAGTGCGACTTTCAAACATTTGCTGTGAAAAGGACAGCTCGGTACGGGGTTTTCTAAGGTTTTCTTTGAGGTTCTTCAGGTTGATCTCGCGCGAAAGTTTAGATATCGTGGTCAGCAACACTCCGAATTTCCAAATTTCTAAGTGTCGCGTGTGTTGGCGTAATTTTGCCTGCTGGCCCTGGGCGCCTTTCGAGGGCGCCTTGCGTTGATGGATGTTCCAGTCCTTTCAGCCCAAACCTTCACAGTAGTGGTTCATATTGGCGGCGAGAGCATGCCCATTGGACCCACGCGCCATCAGCTGTGGGTGCACGATGTGTATGATCATCACGGCTCGTGGGTACTCGCCTGGATTACGCACCTCGTGCTCAAAGGAGTCATCAAACACGGTCGCCCTCCCAGTCCTCCATCGCCGCCACGTGCTGCCGACGCGAATCTCAGCGTCGCCTAGTCCCGCAAGACCGACAGAAATGGCCAAACGCTCGTTGGTGGGTCCGCAATGGGGCGTGACGTGCGCTCCAGGTGCGAGGATCGAGAATTGCGCCTTAAGATGAAACGGCGGCACGACGACGGTGTCCTGCCCATCGGGAGTGACAGCGCCAAAGAACCATTTCATCGCGCGCTCGACGGCTTGGCACGTTTGCGGCGCGTCGAGCGTTGCGCCCGTGTGCGAGCGTTGGCAGCCGACGTGCCGCCGAAGCCACTGTTCGGGGCGTGCGGCGATGTTCTCATTATCGCTGTACCACTGAACAGCTTCCTCGCGCTCTCCAGCGGCGCGGCGTCGCAATAGGGCGATCATCTCCCTGCGCATCGCCGGCGCCGCACGCTCAAGCGGCGCGATCAACCTCTTGTACCCAGCACCGCGGTGGAAAGGGCACGCGATGAGACCCGGATTGTATGTTGGCGGTCGCTGGTCAAGTCTGGACCAGAAGCCCAGGCTCACGCCTAGACGGTGCCCCGCGTCCCGCGCCTTTTCTTGGTGCGCCAGCACCGAATCGAGCCCTGCGAGCGCAAGCCGCGCGTCTCGGCGTTCGTCCTGCGTCAAGTTGCGCTGCGGTCCAGCGTCCATGGTCAAGCCCTGTAACTCCAACGATGCGGCAAAGTGCGCTCCAGCCTCTTCGTACCGCATCTTCATCTGCAACACGGAACCCAAATTCTGGCGAACAGAGGGCGAGCGCCTGCCCTCTTCCAATGCCTCAAGGGTGCGCAGCGATTCATGCCATCGGTTTCGGGCGCGGCGGAGCTCCAGATCTTCTGCAGAGCCCATGGCATGTGGGATGGCAGAGTTGCGCTCAGTAAATCGCTGCTTTCGCAAGTTGCTGATCGCAAACAGTAGCGCTGTGTCTGTCGGCAGCACCACGCTCGCTTTGTCAAGGAGCTCTAATTGCAGATCCGTCGGATACTCTCTGACCCACTCGTGCCAATCTGCTACGCTGAGCTTCCCGGCGAGATTAGCCTGCAGCAGCGCATCCGTCTCTGCGTCTGCGGGCGGCATGGTGGGAGAATCGTCGGTGTCCAGTGTGCCCATGAGCAAAGTCTCAGCTTTCGCATCCACGACTACCGATGAAATCGTTCCCCAAGGAGGCTCGGCGAAAAAGAGCGAGCGAAGCTCGACATCGACATCCTGCATCCGTCGCGGCGTCCGAACTCGAGCGTCCATTAGGGTATTTGTGCGGAGTTTACATGTACGGTATGTGTGAATGTGAACGTGTATCTGTGTGATTTCCCTCGAGGGGGGAGAGATCAACGTTCACAGCTCCCAAAACGTCGCGCCTTCACACGAAGCACCCCGCGGGTCCTCGCCGGACAAGACGGGCGCTGGACGCTGGGGCGGGCGTGGGGCCCTCCAGGAGGCAACTGGGCATGAGCACGGGAAAATCACCCTCTTGGAAGCGCGTGCTAGGCGTGCTCTCCGACGCGACGAGCGAGCAGCGCGCGAAAGTCCAGGAGGCGCTGCAGCAGACGCTGCGGGATGGTTCTCTCGAGATTGAGTTCACGATCAAGGAGAAGAATCGCAAGATCCTTGCTCTGATGGATGAGCTGCAAGGGCGCGACGCCACCATCAGGGCGCTGCGCGAGCGCGTGGCCAAGAGCGAGAAAGCGCTCGTGGCCACGCAGAATGGCGCGCGCAGCCAGCTCAAGGAGCTGCTCAAGCAGAAGCAGGCGATGCAGGAGCGGTTAATGGCCTTTGAGCTCGGCGCGCCGCTGGCGCCCTCGTCGGCACCTTCGACCGAGGCGCAGAGCCAGGTGCAGCAGCTGCGCGCAGCACTCGAGCGGGCGCACTCCGAGGTGCGCGAGCGGCAGGCGCAAGCTGAGGCCGCCTCGACGGAGCTGCGCACGGTGCGTGCACAGCTCGAGGGCGCCGAGCGCGAGCACGCGGGCCAAGCGGCCGAGTGGCAGAACTCGATGGCGCGCGGGCTGCAGCAGCTGAAGGCATTGCAGGCCGACAAGGCAGACCTCACGGCTCAGCTCGAGGCGCTCCGCTCGTCGGCCCAAGGCTCGCCCTTCCCTCTTCTTGATGGCTTCGCGCCGCAGCCGATGCAGCAGCCGCAGCAGCCGCAGCCGCCGCAGCAGCCGCAGCAGCCGCAGCAGCCGCAGCAGCCGCAGCCGCAGAGCGGGAGCGTCGCTGCCGATCTGGAGGTAGCGAGGGCGCGCGTGGCCGCGCTGGAGGCGGAGGTGAGGCGGGGCAGCAGCGCGCTGGCGGCGGCGCAGGCGGAGATGGCGAGCCGAGCGACCGAGTGGGAGGCCACCAAAGGGCGCGCGATCTCGCAGCTCAAGGCGCTACAGGCCGAGAAGGCAGATCTCTCTGCCCAGCTGCAGGCGGCGGCTCACGGAGCGCTTGGTGCCGGTACGGATCCTCGGGCGGAGGCGGCGCAGGCTCGCAGGGAGCGTGACGGCATGGCGAGGGAGCGCGAAGAGAGTCGCCGGCGCGCCGAGGAGTTACAAGATGAGCTCGCGCAGCTACGCGCCTCGGGCGGGGCCGAGCAGGCGGCGGCGGACAAGGCCGCCGCGGAGCGTGCCAGTGCACTCGAGAAGCGCCTCGCCGCTGAGCAGCATGCACGCGCGCTTGCAGAGGAGCTCGCGAGCCGTTGGGAGCACGCCGCGCAGGCTGCGCAGCGCGAGGCGCGAGATCGCAGCGAGGCGGCGGTTGACGAACTCCAGCATGCGACCTTGGCGCTGGCGGCGGCGGAGCGGCGCGCGGCGGCAGCGGACGAAAAGAGCGCGGCGGCGCTTGTGCGAGCCCTGGAGGTCGAGGGGCGCGCGGCAGCTCTCGTGCCAGTTCAGGCAGACGAGACGGACGAGGACGAGGAGGCACGCACGACCCAGGCGGCCCAAGCCCTGAGCTTCGCCCGTGCGGACCTAGCGGCGTGCCGCGAGCAGCTGGAGGCGCGCAGCGCCGAGCTTGAGGACTGTCGGCGGGCGCTCGATGAGGCGATCGCTACCGCCGAAGCACGCCGACGGCAACGTGAGAATGCGGAGGCCGAGCTGGAGACAGCGAACGGCGAGCTGGGGAGCTTGCGTGCGGAGCTCGTCGAGAGTCGCGGGCAGCTCGCGGCGAGCGAGGTGGCTCGTGGGGAGCGGGAGGCAAAGCTGAGCTCGTCCGAGCAGCTCATTGAGAAGATGCGCGTCGTCGGGCGCGAGCAAGTCGAGAAGCTCAAACGAGAGCTCGAGTTGACGCGTGCCCAGCTGCGAGTGGCCGACGAGCAGCTCGCTGCCAACCGCACGGAGCGTGAGTCGGCGGCGGACGTGCTGGCGGACGCGGCCGCGGGCCAGGCGGCGAAGCTTGCCGCGTGCCAGGCTGAGCTCGCGGCGTGCAAGGGTGACGTGGCCTCAGCTCAGGCCGAGCTGAGTGCTCGGCAATCTGAGCTCGCGCGAGCTCAGCACGAGCTCGAGCGAGCTCGTCGTCAGCTGGGCGAGAGCGACGTGGGACGCCTTCAGGCTTCGCTGGATCAGGCCACGGCGGAGAGGGACGAGCTGCGCGAGGAGCAGCGGCTGCTTCTGATGGAGGAGCAGCGTGCGGTGGATGCACTCGCAGCCGCTGAGGCGCGGGCGGGGGCGCTTCAGCGGGAGCTTGCGGCCTTTCGACAGGGGGCGGACGGGGCGAGAGTCGGAGCGGCTGGCGGCGCTCGGGGCGGCGCGCCCCTGGCCGAGGATGACGAGATCGCCACGGAGCTCGCGGACGAGATTGCGGCGCTCAAGATGTCGCATGCGAAGCAGGTGAAGCAGCTGCAGGCCGAGCTTCGCAAGGCTCTCGGCAGCGGCGGAGGCGGAGGCGGAAGCGGAGGCGGAGGCGCCGCCGGCGGGGGCGCCGACGCTGCACGGCAGGTGATGCTGGCAAAGGAGGTGGAGGCCTTGCAGGCAGAGGTTTGGAGGCTGAGCTCGGCCCTCACGCAAGCCGAGGGATCCTCCCCGCGGCCGGGAAGCTCGGGGATGCGCGGGCTGGAAGCTGGGGGGGGCGGCGCACCGTCGACGTCCTCCGAGCCATTTGGAGGCGAGCTCGCGTGGGAGATTGCGGTGCTCAGCTCCCTCGCGGAGCTTCGTCATTCTCTCCTCGAGACCGGCGCGGCGCTCCAAGAGGAACTGGATGTGCTGCTCGCCGACGCGGCCGTCTCCGGAGGAGGCGCTGCGGCGAACGAGCTGCGCCTGCGCGCGCGCGGCGGCCGGGGGAGCGCGGAGACAGACCCGTCGGACGCCCTCGCGCGACTCTTCGCTGAGCCGGACTCGGCGGACGCGTCGGAGGAGCTTCGACGGTTACAGGAGACCGCGTCCGCGCTCCGCGGCTTGCAGGGGCGCCTCTCGGACGCGTACCGCCTTGGCCTCGCCCGGCCGCCTCGTTGGCTCCTTGCCACGTGGCACTGCGTGGCGGCGTGCTCAGGCGCGCAGAAGGGGTCCGCGGCTCTGCGGGCGCGGGCGCCGCATACGCCGCGCGTGGCGCTGCGCAGCGGCCAGATTGGCAGCCGTGTCCAAGCGCTGCTCAGCCGGCGACGAGGCTACGACAAGGTGGCGTCGATGACTGATTACGAATAAGTATGGGACCGGGACGGAAAGCCGCCAACGCAGCGGCGGGGGCCGCGCGGCTGGGGGTGGGGCCTCAGGCGGGACGGGAGGGCGGCCGCATATCGGTCGCGCATTTTCCCGTCCGGGCGCTCCGACCGCATGCACGCTCTCCGGTCCCGTCGAAGCGCTCGCGAAATCGTCGCGCAATAGGCAATACATACCCCGTCGTCGCATTGCGCATTGGGGTTTACGTGATATGTCCGTGCACCGGTTCGAGTATACTACACCTCTATTTCTAGACTCTACACCACTACAGCTGTCACCTGTCTGCCTCGTACGTACAGCTTAAGTACTGCCAGCACAACACGAGACACGGCAGTATATAATCGACTTCGGTTCGGGGTGATGGAGGTGCGTGACTACGCAACCGTAGGGTACAACGCTCTGCCTGCTACGCAGAATGCGTGCCAAAGTACTGACTCCGAAGTTCGATTCGAGTCGGCCATGAATCTCCCTCCAAACGAGCCGCCTGTGCGACTACGGCATTCCGGCTTCCGCTTCCGCTCCGGCTGGACCAAGGCCAGCCCCTTGGCTGGACTCCCAACGAGCCCAAGGATTGTCTCTCCTCCTCTCGCCGCGTGTGTCGCACACCTTCCGCAGCTCCCCTCTTCTCTCTCTCTCTCTCCTCTTCTTTGCGCCTTTGGGCGTCTCCCCCATCACGGCGACCAGACTGTGTCGCCTTGTGACGGCTCGCCAAAGATTGGGTTGGCCCCTTTGCCCCCATGCGCCCCGTCCTCCCAGTCGAAAGGCGCTTCGCCCATCTCCTCCGATCCGCCGCGCATGATGGCCAGGCACGCGTCGTAATTGATGCTCTCCACGGGCACGCGCCCCTCCTCCCGTCCATCACCTCTGCAGCGCATCACCTCCGCCCAAAGTGCATGCAGCGCGGCGACAACCTTCGGCGAGGTCCACTTTAGGTACCCGTCGCTGAGTATCCAGGGGCCCTCGACGAGTACCCGGTGCTTCATCGAGGCCACCTGAGAGTCGGGCAGGCCCTGCCAAGGCAGGCTCCCGGCTGCGAGGTACGCGAGCGTGTACATCAGCGACTCGAGGTCGTCCACCGGCCGCATGGGCCTCCGGTGGTGGTGACCGGCGAGGCTTGCAAACGACGGAGTGCCTATCAAAGATTCGTGCCTCTCAAGCGTCATGTCTGTGGCCAAGGTCGTGAGCCCAAAGTCGATGAGATGCAGCGTGGCCGCCTGGCGCGTCGAGCGTGCGCCCAAGAGCAAGTTCGCCGGCTTGACGTCGTTGTGCACGAAGCCCGCCAGATGCAGACGATGCAGGCGTGCGAGCGCCATCTTCCCTACGCGAAGCACCGTTGGACCGCTCAAGTACGTATATGGGCGCGCCTGCCTGCAAAGATCATCGAGGCTCGGTCCAAGCAGCTCCATGACAAGCACGCCGCCAGGGTTGCGCTCACACGGCTGCCCGTAATGCAGTAGCTTGGGGAAGCCAGTCGCACCTCGCATCACCGTGAGCACTGCAGCCTGGAGCGGTGAGAATCAAGTCAGCATGGCCACAAAGGCAACCACTAGCCGTCCGCGTGCGAGTTCGAATCGCGCCGTCACCTCGCGATCGATCGCGCCTCGCTTCAGTCCCAATTTGATGACAATCTGCTTTCCACCGGCTAAACTCTCGCCCAAAAACACGTCTGCTTGAGCGCCTTGACCGATGCGGCTGCGAATGATGATGTCCGGCGATGACAAGGCCTGAGCGTAGCTAGCGTGCATGGTGGGAGGAGTAAAGAGCCCGCTGGCTGCGAGTTGTAGGAAAAGCGGCGCCATGAATCAGTCCACTCCGACAATGAATCAGCCGCTCATCAAGCGTTGCGTCGGCAGCGTGGTCCTAATCAAGTTTCGTTCGGGGTTTGTACATGTACGTTTGCGCTGTTCACACCCCGGAAAACAGTTTGAAAGGGGAGCTTGACATCAAATTTCGTACGCCGACCGACGCAGACGCACGTAGACGCACATACATTTGAAAGTCCAATCAGTGGTATTGAAGTACGTTCATCTAGGTGGAGTGGTACGTTCACAAGGTGGAGCGCACGGGATGGAGCTACAAGCCCCGCTGGCTCCGCAAGCCCAAGGGGTCCTGGGTGCCCGGCTGCATATTGGTGAGCCGGCGCGCGTCAACCGCCTTCTTCGTGTCTCTCTCGGGCTTGCCGTTCGGATCCCCCCGTGGCACTCGATCCTCACGTTGAGCGAGCAACTTCTCAAACTCATCGTACGCCCGCTGCTCGCTCGGAGCGGGCTCGTAGCTGGCCTCATCTGCGTCACTCCAGGCGGCCACCATCATGCCGCGCGCCGCCGCGCGCCTCTCCGCGTCGCGCGTTGAGACCGGTAGTCCGCCCAACTCGGCGCTCAAGATCTCGTCATTCGCGTTCACCGGCCGCGCCCCGCGCATCTTGCCGCTCCCGCCGCTCGCGAGGTAGGCGGCCACCTTTTGGTCCAGCTGGAGCCCGGCTGAGCTGAGCGTGTTCACCGCCGAGGCGCGCAGCCGCTCGTCCCCACTCCCCCCCGCGGCCGCCAGCCCGGCGGCCTGCGCGGTGAGAGCGTCCATGAGGGTCGCGATGGTGGCGTCGGTGACGCGATAGCCGGACGCGGAGACACCGCGCAGCCCCTGCGCCTGCTGCAACGCGCCCAGTGCCACGTGCAGATCGTGTGCCGTCGCATGCCCCGAGATGAGGTTGTTGTAGTACCCGTGCTTCAGCCCTTGCCCAGAACGGCGCTCGAGGCGCTCAAGGAGGGTGCATGCAAGCAACAGTCCACGCGGGTGTGGAACCGCCGCATCCACCATCACGCGTGTGAGCGCGCGCTCGGCTGCCCGCCACTCGGCGTCTTCCCACTCGCTCTCTGCGCCCTCGACTGGCCCCTGCTGCTGCTGCTGCCTGCGCTTGATCTGCTGCTGCTGCGCCATCTCGAGCCACTCCAGGCCCTCCTTGAATGCCCCATGCGCCTCCTCCAGCGCGGCGCTCCGCCCATAGCCGCGCACTAACCCGACAAAGAGCCTGAGCAGCTGCCCAGGCGTCGCGGCGTCGAGGGCCCCAGCCCCCTGCATCATGTCGAGCACGCCGTCGGCCAGCGCCATGTTGGGCGCCTCGTCCGCGCAGCACGTGCCGAGAGCGCTCACGTACGCCTCGGGGCTCGCACGGCCCTCAAGCTTGCGCAGCGTGAGCACGGCAGCGCTCGGGTCGCGCGCCCGTCCACACACAAGGATCATCTCCTCGAGCATCGGCACGCCCACGCCGGTCTCGGCGCTCAGCTCACCTACCGCCGCCGCCGCCGCGCACAGCGCCTCTGCCTGCTCTATGCGCGAGCCGCAGGCGCGCACGGCAAGCGCCCAGAGGCTCTCAGGGTAGAGCTTCTTGCGCAGGGTGCGGCGCAGGCTCGGCCGATCCTCGTCATCGTCGCTCACGCTGCTGCTGCTGCTGCTGCTGCTGCTGCTGCTGCTACTGCTCCTGCTGCCGCTGCTGCTGCCGCTGCTACGCTTACGGCCGCGGCCAGCCTTCGCCGCACCCGCCGCATCGGCTGCCGCCGTCGCCGCCGCCGCCGCCGCCGCCGCCGCCAGCTCGTCCTCATCCTCACCTTTGCGCCCCTGGCGGCGCACGGCAAGCTTGAATGCCTCCTCGAGCGCCTTCTGCTTCGCCTCGCTCGCCAGCCGCTCCTCGCGCAGGTCGGTCTCTAGCGCCGCCTCCTCACTCGTCAGCTTGAGAGCATGTTGTGGCAAGGCTGGCGAGGTTTCGAGAAGCCCCTCGAGCGATTCCCCGTACTCTGTCGGCACGAGGGCGTCGACGAGCGCGCCGAGCTGGGCACTCTCGGCCACGTGGGCAAGGTCGACCCCCTCCTCGTATAGACGGGTAAGCCACGCCGCGCTCGCAACGGCGCCCCCGGGCTCCGCGGCCAGCACGAGCGCGATGGTCGCTTGCGCGAGCACTCGACTCGCGGGATCAGCGAGCTCGGCGAGCGCGCGCACGCAAAAAGGAATGCGTGCCGACGGCGACAGGTGGCAGAGCATGAGCAACCGTGCAGTCATCGAGAGCGGTGGCGCGCGCAGGACAGAGGCGGACGCGGCGGCGGCGCGGCCTGCTGCAGCCAGGGTCGCACCATCTGCTGCGGCGCGCGCGGCGGACGGCTGCGGCTGCGGCTGTGGCTGCTGCTGCGGCTGCTGATCGTGCTCCCCCTGGCCCGCCCCTCTTCCCGCCGCCTCCGCTTTCTTCTCGTTCGCCTCCTCCTTGCCGGCCTCGCGCGCGCCCTTCGCGAGCGCGCCCAGGGCACCGACGTGCTGCTGCATCGCGCTGAAAACCCGGAGGCTCGTCGGAGAAGAGCCGCAAGCGAGGGCGGTGTGCCCGAGCAAGCGCTCGAGGCTCTCAAGCCGAAGCGGCATGCGTGTCGACTGCATGTGGCCGAGCACGCCCGCGGCGGCGCGCAGGTTGCCCGTGCTCACGAACTCTCCCACCGCTGCGTTCGCCGAGGCGGCATTCCACGGAATCTTGAGCCACGAGCGGCGCATCAGGTTGCGCAGCGCGTTCCAAGAGGCCTTTCGGCTGGCGGCGGCACGCATGGCGAGCGCCTGAGACTGACGGTCCGCGGGCGGTCCGTGCTGTCGCAGGTGGATGAACGCATCGAGCACGCCGTCCGTGTCGCCCGCGCGCAGCTGTGCTGCCATAAACGCATTGACCGCCTCCGTCGTGGGCACCAGGCCGGCGGCGACGATGGTCATGTTGCACGCGCGCGCGTTGTCGAGCCAGCCGGCCTCGCTGCAGCCCACCATTGCACCACTCAGCAGCCGCGGCTCATGCGTCAGGTCCACTTCCCACGACTCCTGCGCCGAAAGCAGCAGCTCCTCGTATGCCGCCTTGTCACGCCGAGCGGCGGCTGAGCGGAGCCCAGCGAGTAGCAGCGAGCGCGAGAGCGGCACCGGCTTGGTGGCTCGCCACTTGCGCCATCGACGCAGTGCGTGATCGAACGCCAGCTGCGCCGAGCGCGTGCGGCCGCTCGCGAGCGCGCGCTCACTCAGGGCCGCCAGGCGGTCCTGCTTTGCAAGCGGGGGCTCCGAAGACGCAAGGATGGTCTTGGCGGCGGCGTTGATGGACGCGATGGAGAGCGAAGACGGCTGTGTCGGTGGAAGGAGCATCGTTGCCGAGCTACCGGCGGCTGGTGCAGCCTCGGTGACCTCGGCGACGACCTCGGCCTCGGTGGTGTCGCATTGGAGCGAGCTAAAGAGGCCGAGGAGCTCGACGACGTCAGCATCGGGCGCGTCGGCGACAGCGAGGCAGGGTCGCGACGAGCGAGCGGCAAGGTCGCGACGAGGCGAGAACCGGAGCGTGCGAGGTGATGCTGGGAGCAGCGCCGCCATCGCCATAGCCAAAGCCAGCATCTTCGAGGCGAAATTGCTAGGAAATCACACCATCTGTTCACGAGTGGCCCCGAAAATTAGAAGCGCTCTGGGAGTGTATCCATCGAGTACGAACATGCATTTGTGATCGGCCTTCGGTACCTCTGTGTTTCGTCACATATCTGTGTTTTGATGGCGTGGAACCAGGTCGTACGCGTCACCGCCGCCTTCATCTACGGCGTTCTGCTCGGCGTCATGTGGGAGTGCGCCTCGATGATCGTGCTGCTCTCGGCGACGCTTGTCGAGCACTTCGCCGGCACCCTGTGCATGATGACCATCTTCGTCGGGATCGTGGCCTACGCCTTCTTGGTTGCAGCTCAGGCCGACCTCGCGCGGCCGCTGCTCAGCATCTTCTTCTTTCGCCTCTCGGCGCAGATTGCGATGACGATTGGCACTGGTTCGCTGCTGCTGACCACGATGCTCTCCGATACGCCCTCGTGCACCTCCGATCGGCTGCGCGCGTCGGGCTGGCGCGGACTGCTGATCGCGCTCACGCGGAAGGTGCTGCCACGCCGGCTGCTCCGCCGCGTCGTGGGCGTCGAGCCTCCCTTTGGGCCGCCCTTCCTGCGCGTGCTTGCCGCTGTGGCGAGCCGCGAGTGGCTCAGCTGGGTGCCCATGTTTGGCCGCCTGCCGTCGCTGCTCTCGCTGCCGGGCTCGATCACCTTCCGACCTGACCGTGCGATCGCGACTGCCAATGCCGAGGGACGTCCCGCCCGTCTCGAGCTCAGCGTGCTCGACAGCATCATCCCAATCAACCTGGGCACAGAGCAGCTGTATGGCGTGTACACGTATGCATGCAAGGACCAGCACTACCACGACTACTATTACATTTTCCGGTACCCGGCCTTCTGGTATGGGCCCGCGTCGATGGAGCTGCTGCGCTCGATCGCCTCGCTCTGCCTCAAGATGCTCCTGATGCATGCGTACGCCTCGCTGTTCATGCTGTTGAGTCAAGCCAACTGCCGAGAAGCGTTTGGCGCTGAGCTCGAGCGGCGCGCCGATAAGCTGCGCCGCTGGATCAAGCCGCGCCCGCCCGTGCGCCTGATTCCCATCGAGCCGGGCGACATTTGCGCCTTTTGCCACGAAGAGCTCATCAAGCCGCCTGATGAAGACGCCGACGCCGAGGCCCAGCCCAGCAGTGCCCTGATGTGGGGGATGCTCGGGACGACGCTCGGGAAGACGCTACCGGTCGCCACAGCTGCCGCCGCCTCCGCTGTGGCGGCGGCGCTCAAGCGTCGGATGGCGCGCGGCATCGGCGCGCCTAGCGACAGCAGCAGCGGCACCGGCGACGGCACCGGCGACGGCACCGGCGACGGCAATGCCGCCGCTGACGACGGCCCAGCGGCCTCTACCCCTCTCGCGAGCGAGCCGCCGAGCTCGGCGCAGCTGGAGCGCTTCGTGCTGCACTGCCGATGGGGCTGCGGCAAGGCAGTGCACAGGGCGTGCGCGACAGGCTGGGGACGCAACTCATGCGTCTACTGCGCCGCCCCGATGAGCTGACGGCGGCGAGCCGGCGACCACACACCATACACGCATACAGGTAGTCCGCGCAGTTTGTCATGCGTAGCGTATTTGGATGTTCGATGAGCGTGGGCTCCACGATCGTGGAAGGCGGGTTGCGGCGTCGCGCGATTCAGTTTACAACTAAGTGCTCGTTTTTTGCAAGGAGCGGCACAAGAGCGCGCGTCTCGAAGCGTACCGGTAGCGACCGTGCCCAGAGTGTGGAGTTGGGCGAGGGCCGGACACAGAAGCAGCCTGTGCGTGGAGCTCGTGCTTTGCAACTCGCAGCCATGTCGACCGCAGCTCGCCGACGCCTCATGCGCGACTTTAAGCGCATGCAGTCCGATCCCCCAGAGGGCGTCAACGGCGCGCCTCTCGACAACGACATCATGAAGTGGCAAGCCGTCATTTTTGGGCCAGACGACACCGCGTGGGAGGATGGTACGTTCAAGCTGCACCTCGAGTTTACCGAGGAGTACCCGAACAAGGCGCCCGTCGTCAAATTCCTCACGAAGATGTACCATCCAAACATCTACGCCGACGGCTCCATCTGCCTCGACATCCTGCAGAATCAATGGTCGCCCATCTACGACATCTCGGCGATCCTCACCTCGATCCAGTCGCTGCTGTGTGACCCCAATCCCGCCTCGCCCGCCAATTCAGAGGCGGCACGCCTCTACCAGGAAAATCGCAGAGAGTACGAGCGCAAAGTGAAGGAGATTGTGGAGGCATCATGGGTGTCGGGCGACGACTAGATGGCTGATGCGCTCGCATCGAGAGGATGAGCTGCGACTCGTCCGCAACTCGTCCGCAGCACGGCGCCAAGGACGCGCGCACAGAAGTATGCCCTAGCGATTGCACAGCGTCTCCGTCTCTTCGAGCGCGACACAGCTTCTGCCTTCTTAGTCTCTTGTTGTAGGGAAGTCCCCTCCCCGGGTTCGGTTGGTCCGTACCCCTGGGCTGGCCCATACCCGCGGCCACCTTTTTTGCTTGATGTACTCCCCTCTCTGTAAAGTTCTGGCTTTGAGTTGTATCTTACTAAGGTTTCTAAAGGTATGGTCTCACTGACTCACTCCCGTGTCTGCACGCTCCATCGTCTCGTCAAGATGACGACTCGTCTGACGACGCTCCTGAGCGTCTCGTCTATTGTCTCATTGACGCGGTCCGGTACTCAGTACTGAGCTCCAGCTCGGCGGACATACGTCGGACAACGTAACCGTAACGGCGCCGGCGCGGCTCCCGCGGTCCCGGCGCTCCGCCTCCGGTTACGCCTTCCGGCGTTATAGCGCGGTCTCGTCTCTCGAAGCGCGGATGCGCGGTCCGACGGTGGTCCCGTCCTCCCTTGGCCCTAGCGCCTATAGCCCTAGGGCCTAGCCCGCCTCTCGGTAGACGGTACGGCTCGACCCTCCTCCCTCGGTACACCCACTAATGCCACTAACACGAATTTTCAATTTAACACCCCGACCCATTCCGCTCAAACCTTGCGGCGCGCGTTATCCGTTAAGGCGCGCGAACCGCGATACCGGCGAGCGGCGAGCGGCGTCGCGGCGTACCCCGCGCGTACGCGGCCGCCTGTTTCGTGTTTGGCCTGATATTAGGCCTGTATAGGTAATAGGACCGGGAGCCACGACCGCGCGGCCGGCGTTACCGCGAACGGAGGTGTATAGGCTATAGCGCGCGTTCCGGCGAGAGGCGCTGCTTAGGCGAGTTAGGTGTGGTATCGATAGGTGGTAGGTTCCCGACCCCGACGCGCGACGCACCGACCGTAGCGTACACGAGTGTTCGCTCCCGTCTCCGCAGCGTCGCCTCAGCGTTCGCTTAGATCCGTCGACCGCACCGATCAGCGCCGAGTCGAGATCCTCCGCCTCACGACCACACGAGACATACCGTAAAGGTAGCGCCAAACACCTCTGACAGACCGCTCGCTCTGATACCCGGCCCGGCGATCTCACTCAGGCATCCAGTTCGCCCGGCACACGCTCGGCTAGTGTTTGGTCCGTTTGTTCACGGCGCAGATACCTGTTGGTCAGGTACTTCTTCGGCGACGGCGAGGACGCGGAGGCCGGCGGCAGCAGCGCTGCCTGCTCCGGGTCGTGCGGATATGCGCTGACAAGCGCATGCGATGGAGATGTGGGACCGAGGAGAGCGGGCGCCATGGCGGGCGCTGCCTGCTTGGCCGCGAGCGCGTTTTCCAAGGCGGCAGCCTCGGCGCGGTAGAGCCTGAGGTTCTCCTCCTTAGCCTTTTCGACGGCCTTCTCCTCCGCAAGCCACTCGCCCGCCTTGAGCATCCGCGACCACTCGGCTGGACGGCAGGGCTCCACATACAGCCCTTTGGCGTCGTGGATGAAGCGCTCGGGAATCGCATCATCGTCCCACTCGACCCGGGGCGGCCGTGGCTGTGCGTCCACGCCCTCGACCACGAGCGGTTTGCTCTGCTCCACTATGTCGGGGTTCTGAGCCGCCTTCCAGACCTCAAGCGTTGCGCGCTTGCGCCAGAGTATGGTGGCCCGCGCGATCTCCATCTCACGCGTCAAGTCGGGAATCCAGGCGTAGATGAAGTATTGGGCACCGAGCATCATGTGCTCAAAGATGAAGAGGAACAGCACCTTGTTGTCATGGGTGATCTGAAGGCCGAGGAAGTTTATCGGCAGCGCCGCGCTGAAAGTCGTCGTGGTGACACCGATGAGCCCCATGTTCGTGAAGATGCTCATGACGCCCAGGATGACTAGTACCTTTTGCCACGAGCCAATGTCCTGAGCGCCAGCGTAGCGCGGCCGCTGCGTGTTGTGCAGCAGCTTGTACGCGTCCGTTCGGATCTCGAGCAAAAACGAGACGTAGCACACGAGCGCAGCGATCGGGAAGGCGGGCGCGAAGAGCGTGACGAATCCGAGCTGCGTCATGAGGAACAGATACTCGGCGAAGCAGCCCTCATGCGGCTCGAGCATTGCCTGCTCCTCGTGCACGCTCATCGGCTTGACGAACACTCCGCGCTTGCGCATGGCATACACCTCGGCGAACCCTCGCATCAGCGCCATCATGCGAGGCATCACATACTCAGTGCTCTTGGCAATCATGTGCGAGAAGATGACGAGCGAAGAGAGCATATAGGAAAGCTCACCCATGCAGAAGGGGTTGAGACCTCCGTGAGTCCCCTTGATCACCTCGGCCGAGTAGTCAAAGTGGCTCGCGTCGTGGCAATACTCGGTCATCCCGGGCAGCAGGCCGATTTGCGACGCCTTGAGGAACGCGATGTAGAACAGCGTGACGTAGCTGTTGACAAATTGGAAGCAAAAGGTCTTGAGGATGAGGGCGTCCTCGTACGCTGTCTCGGTGCGGTGATTCTCCCAGTTGTTGAGTTTCACCGCCACGAGCCCGTAAAAATAGTTGGTCACCGCGAGCCACACCGAGTAGAGGCCTGAACCCAAACACGAGCCGAACGTCACTGCAATCGACTCCGGCACGTCGTCGATCTCGGTTATGCCGAGCAAGATTGCATGTGCGTTCGCGAACGACATCTGCAAAAATGAGCGGTATGCGAGGATCGTCATCACCCCAATGATCACCAGGATCACAAGCGGCATGATCACCAAATACGACACGAGCATGCGTTGGCGGAGCTGCTCGACTGTGAAGCGCTTGAGCAGCGGCGCCGCCGCGCTCAGCTTGTCATGCTCGTCCACATTGATGAAGTGACCCTCTGGTGAGTAGAAGCCTCGGGCGAGCTCGCCGCGGAACTGCGGCCGCACGCGCTCCGTGGCCTCAAAGTCCTCGACGTTCCAGCGATATGCGAGTTGCGCCTCCTCACGGCGCCAGGCCTTGGCAAACCAAGGCAGCCAAAGCATGATGAGCACGGAGTAGAAAGGTGTCACGGGGTTGTCGGGGCTGCCGTAGAAGAGTCCGACGAACGTTACGAACAGGCCCGCCAGACCTGGTACGAGCAAGCTACGGGTGAGGCACTGCAGGAAGGCAAAGTAAAGTGCGATCCGCTCGCCAAAGTACTCTTTGATCTCATCGAGTGGCTGGTTGGGCCACCAGCTCAAAGGAGCGAGGCACCACTGCTCCATGAGCGCACCGCTCCCGATCGAGGCGTCATGCACGGGAACGACCGCCTTGAGCACCCCACGTTCAATCTCGAGATTTAGGTCGATGTCGCAGCCACCCTCCGAGAGCCCGAGCTCGAGGGCCGCGAGGATGAGCCTCTGCCGTTCGAGCGAGCTGAAGAAGGAGCTGCTCGAAGCAGGAGCGAACAGCTTCTTCGCCTCTCGCGTGTAGTCCGTGTAGCCGCCCGCTTTGAGGCGCTTTTCCATCGTGATCTGCTCTGCGATCTCCTCGAGCAGCTCATCATTCGCCGCGATCTTCAGCAGCACCTCGTCGCCGTCGCGTGAAATTTCGCGCGCTACATCGAGGCCGATGAAGCGCATGCGCGACGCAATCGTGCGCCGCCGCGTCGCTTCCTTGGACTTGCTGCCAGGGTTGGGGTTGGGATACACAAGGACGACATCGTACTTCTCATGATACCCAAAGCTTGGAGCCGGCAGCGTCAGAGTGGCGCGTCCGATCGCGGTGGTCGGACGATGTTGGCCCAAATTAAGCTGATTGCGCGTCCATGTGGCCGTCGGCACACCGCTCATGGATGATCTCTGGCTATCAGACCGCGGAGCACGACCCGGCAGTAGAGGGGCAGATGATGCCGTGCCCGGGCCGTGTCCGCACGGAGCACCGCCACCGGCCAGCGCGCGTGGCACATAGACGGCGGCGCTCGCTGAACGCACTGATCCACCGCCACTAAACACGGGTGAGCACGACATGGCACGGCCACGAAGCGCTCACCGATGGACGGTCGAGGTTTTTCGACTCGATCGACAGAGGGAGCGAGTTCGCGTTGATTGCGAGCACAATTTGCAGTGACTATCCTATTATGGGCAATCTTCATGACTTCCGCCGCGGCGCGCGCGCATACGATTCATGTGTGCTTCGCGATTTTGAATGGAAATTGTGTACTTTTGCTTCAACCTTTCTGCAACGTGCAAGCCGCGTGGTACTTAGCGTAATCCACACGTTACAGCTCGTAGTTCGCCCATCGCCCTTAAGCGTTGCACAAGCCACAAGTCTCGTTTATGCCGCAGGCCAAGGTCGCTGCCGCGGCTCGCCGTCACGCGGCGGTCGTGCTCGCCGCGCCTCATTCAAGCGCGCGCAACCTTGGCAGATGTTGAGCAAGCTCGGCGCGCACGGCTCGCACGCGTGCGAGGCGCGAGGCCATCGAAGAATCCCCAAGACTCCGGTAGGGACCTCCGGACTCGTCGGGCGTAGCACATTCCGGCAGTGACTCCTGCAGAAAGCGCAACAGCTCTTCCTCAGACAATTCCTGCAGAATGCGCAACAGCTCTTCATAAGAGATTTGTAAGGGACCGTCAGCTGCTGTTGACCTTTCCGACTCGGCGAAAGCTTTGAGCACTTCGTTGGCGTCATCAGAGGCACTTGGCAGAAGCATCGACCTTGGCTTGCCGTCGCCGGAGATCTCCGCGTAGGTATCCGCGCGGCCAGCCCGCTTCATTTCATCACGAACACGCTCGACGTTGTGGTCTGTGCCATCATTGTCCAGCAGACTCTTACGCGGCAAGCACCACTTCTCTCTGCCAAAGCGAGGTTCCTCGCTGCCCTGCAGTGCTCTGAGTACGGCGCAGCTGACTCGCTGCTTGTACCCGCGGAGGACCACGTGGATCCAGAGCCCTTCATCGGTGTCGACCACTTGCAGCGCACGCAGGCCACACGGATCAGCATTGACCAGGGTGCGAGCTCTCGCAAGAAGCGCATTTCGCATTTCAGAGTTGACGATTGCGTCGTATGCCCGTTGCTTGTCATCCGCCGACTTGTAGGGAGTTCCAAGATACTTGCTTGAGCTCAGATCCGCCGCGGCGGTTATGGCGGTAGCGGCGGAATCGGAATCGGAATCGAGTTTGGCGGCGGTGGTGGTGGCGGCAGTGGGATCCAGTTTGGCTCGCTTTGCTGCCACGTGGCGGGGGCAGGGCGCCGTGGTGAGCACTGGCTTGCGAGACCCGAGTCGGTCGAGCGCCACGTCGTCAGCAGCCACCTTCCTCTTGTCCTTCTCATCTACTGTGGAGTCCTCCCAACTCTCGTGCTCGTCCACAACTTGTCCGGTATCTTCAATCTCGGCAACCAGAGGCGGCGCTTCTGCTGCGGGCGGTTCACTCGGGGGGTCGACGGTAGTTCTTGATGGGCTGGGACTTCCTGGCGGACTTGGCGGAGGAGTGGGTGGCGCACCACTCGGTCCGGCGCCAGCTGATCTTGGAACTTGCAGCGCCGCATCATAGTCCGTGTGCTCGAGATCGGGCAGCGCGTCGATAAGCTGGCAGAGCTGCTCGCCCTGCTGCAGCTCTTGCAGCGCATACTCGACGCGCCATGCGAGCATCTCGTCGCGCTGCAAGAGGCTCAAGAAAGCAGGCCGCGTGACGCACCCGCCGAGGCATTCCTCGAGGCTCGCTGGCGGGGTGGGGGGCCAGGCTGACGGCATCCTCTTGTGCGTGGCATGCGGCGCGGCGCCGCCCGCTGCCGCCGCACCCAACGGAGCCTGCGCCTCACGCTTCACGCCGCGCTTGGGTGGCAGGGCTGCCTGCGCCACCGCCACGCCATTCCCCACGTCCAGCGCTCCTTTAGTCTCGAGGTCGGCGAGGGCAGCACCGCCCAGGACAGCGTTGTGCATAGGACTGTGCACGGCTCCCGACTTGAGTAGGAGCTCCGCCGCCGCCGCCGCCGACAGCGGCTCCTCCGCCGCGGAGCCGCTGCCGCCCATGCCGCCAACGCCGCCGCCCCTACCGCCCCTGCCGCCCCTGCCGCCCACGCCACCGCTACTCTTGCCGCCTGCTACGGCGCTTCCATCCAACTTGAGCTTGCGAACGATATACTTTCCGCCGAAAGGGTCGTCCTCGTCGTCCGCGTCGTCTTCGCCGTCATCGTCGTCATCATCCATGTCGCGCGTCCATGTTGCCTTGCGGATAACAAAGTGCTCCCCCCGCTCCATGCCGTCCGTGCCCTCCTCCCCATCCGCATCAATGCCCGAGCGCCCGTCGGACAGAATGGCAGCTGTGGACGAGCCCGCAAACTGGAGCAGGTTCTGCACGCCAAAGAGCTCTCCCTTTTGGGTCTTGTCGCCCATGACGCCTTCGAAAAGGCGCGTCTCGTCCTGCTGCTTCAATGCGAGGCCCTCTTGTGACTGCTTGTAGAGCTGACGCTGGTAGACCTTCTCCTCAACCGTATTGGAGGCCACGAAGCGGTACACGTGCACATCCTGCCGCTGGCCGATCCGAAACGACCGATCCATCGCCTGCATGTCGTTCGCAGGGTTCCAAGAAGGCTCAAAAATGACGACCTTGGAGGCTGAGACGAGGTTGATACCCACGCCGCCGGCGCGCGTCGAGAGCAGGAAGAGGAAGACGGACGGTTTCTTGTTGAACTGGTCGACGCGCTTGCCGCGCTCGGTTGCACTCGTCGTGCCGTCGAGCCTGACGTAGTCGTAGCCCTTGGACTTGACCAAATCTTCGAGGATGTCGAGCATCTGTGTCGACTGCGAGCAGGGAGCAGTTTCTCGTCGTCGACAACCCGCACTCACCCGAGGCAATCAAGTCCATCAAAGGCCATCAAACCCACCTGCGAGAAGAGGAGCACTTTGGCCATCTCGCGCTTCCATCGACGCAGGAGCTCCTCGAGCGCGCGCATCTTCCCACAGCCCTTCGAGTGCGCCTGGTTCTCGAAGGTGCGATTACGGCGCACGTCACACGCGTCAGGCAGGCTGAGCGCCATGCGCGCAAAGGCGGCTTGGCGATCGAAGGCCTCCTGTGTCATCGCCGCCTCATCCGGCTTAATGAGCTCGAGGTGGTTGGCAATCTTGCCGAGCTGGGTGAGCGCGGGCAGCGTGATGCAATACGGGCAGAAGGGACAAGAATCCCCGTCTGGATGCTTCGAGCGCGACAGCACGCCATCCAAATCGAGCGAGTGGCATTCCTTCAGCTTGCTCTTCGAGCCGCAGGGGCACGGCTCCTCGGCTTTGAGCAGCTGCTGGTAATCCGCGCTCTTGAGCACCCGCTCGTACACCTCCTCCTGCTCGGATGCAATCAGAGACCATCAGACGCAATCAGAGACCATCGGAAGCAATCAGAGGCCCCCAGACTCACTCGAAGGCACTCTGTCTCTGAGGCACTTCGAGGCACTCCGAGGCTGACGCAATGCACCTGCTCGGGGGCGAGCCGACAGACAACGATCGCGTCAAACTTTTGGGGCATTTCGTGCGCAATGATTTGTTGGAAGCGCTGGAGCATCCACGTGTCCATGAGGTGCTTGAGCTGCTTCTGCTTCTTGAACCTCTGCACAACCTCGTACTGATTGGCGTTCTTCTTGAGCCCCTGCGCAATCAGGAGAGAAATCAGTGCCAATGAGGCGGCCATCCGTGGCAATCAGAGGCCATCACAGCGTTCTTCTGGAACCCCGTGGGAGCGCATGGGCGTAGCATGCAATCAGCAGCGATCCGTAGCAATCAGAGGCAATCAGTAGCACGCACCTGCTTGAGCTCCTTTTCGTAGTACGCCTTAAAGTCACTCTTCGTCCCCACCCCTTTGTCAGAGACGAAGTCGAAGATCACCCAGAGCTCTTCAAACTTGTTCGACATGGGCGTGCCCGTGAGCGCGAACCGCAGCTTGCACGGGATCAGCCACGCGGCCTTGGACGTACTCGTCCTCGGGTTCTTCATCGTATGCGCCTCGTCCCAGATGATGATCTCCCACAGGACCCCGCCCAGGTGCGACTGGTCGGCATTGGTGGCCATGGTGCCGTACGTCGTGAGTAGCACCTCGCATCGGCGCTCACGCACCGCCTCTAGCGCCTCCTCCTTCTTGGCACCGTGGAATTTACGCACCTTGAAGCAGCCCCACGTGGCGAGCTCGCGTTCCCAGTTCGTGAGCGTCACCGTGGGCACGACCACGAGCACCTGCATGCACGCCAATCAGGGAGGCCATCAGAGTGGCCAGCAGTGGCCATGAGAGAGGCCATGAGAGAGGCAAGCAGAGAGGCAATCCGAGCGGCCATTAGAGACGCCATCAGAGACGCCATCATAGGCATCAGTACCTGCCGGCAGTCGCCCTCGGGCAGTGGGAAGGTGCGCCGCTTGTCCTCCGAGGTGGCACTCTTGCCCAGGACTGCTGAGAGGAAGGCGGCGACCTGTACCGTCTTGCCCAGCCCCATCTCATCCGCAAGGAGCCCGCCCTTGCGACTCGTGTACCTGTATTTGGGACGCAATCAGGGAGTCAATCAGGGATGCACTCAGGGATACATTCAGGGATGCACTCAGAGTCATCAACTGCGTACTGCTTCCACAGCCACTGCACGCCCTCGCGCTGGTACGATCGCAGGTACTGGTTCACGTTGGCATTCACGCTCGCTTCCGGTGGGTAAATGACCGAGGTCGCAGGCGAGGTGGCGCCAGGGCCGGCCGGACGCGGCCCAAGGAAGAGGGGCATATGCGGAGCTCGTGGAGGAGCTGAAGTGAGTTTGGGCCACTCTTCCACGCCACCCTCGGGTGTGTCTTCATCCTCAATCCCCTCCTCCTCCTCCTCCTCCTCCTCTTCCTCGTCGTCGTCGATCCCGTCCTCCTCCTCCTCCTCACCCTCCTCGCCCTCCACGCCGGCGTCGAGCTGCGCAGTTGCCGAGGCGGCCACCGAGGAGCCTCCATGAGCCGGCTTGGATACCGTGCGACCGGCGGCGCTGCTGCCACGGGAGGCGGCCATGGGCTGCTTGGATGCGGCCGCGGTCACGGCGGATACCTTGCGGGCGCCACTGCTCGCCTTCCCTCCAGCGCCCTTTCCGACCGCGGGCTTGGGTCCAAACATATTCGAAATCAAGTCGAGCGCACCACCCGGCACCACGACCTCCTCCTCTTCCTCCACGGGTGGCTTGGAAATTGCCGGCAGCTCGAAGAAGGTACGCGGCGGAGCGCTCGCCTGCGCCGGCGCTGGGGCCAGAGAGCGCGGCAGCAGCTCTCTGGGGCTGGGGTCGAGTCCAGCCTGCTCGCGGAGGCTGGGTCCGCGGCGGGGGGGTAGATCGACGGAAGGCACGGCGGCCGAGTAGATCGACGATGCGGCCGCGGCGGCCGGCGCCGGTGGAGCAGCGGCTGGCTCGTCGTCATCGAAGACATCATAGATGCCCATGGCCGGGTCGGAGCGAGGAGCCTAGTCCAAGCCGACAGCTGCGGCCGTGGAGGGACGGAGAGGGACCGACCAGGGGGTCTGATCTGTGAACCGCTGGACGCGGCCTTTCCACCCAAGAAACGTTTCACGCGACCTCACACACCGAGAGCGGCTCATGCCCTAACACACCGTGCCCGAGTAGCATGGAGAGCGCACGACGACGCACGCTGACACTCGTACGAACCGAACACTTGCTCATCCCGAGAACGCTCCACATGCGTGCCGTGTGCCGGCTCGAATGCGGCTTTTGCCACGCGTATTCGAAAGCTAGCGCACTGTGCTTGGAACGGAAACCGCGCACGAAGAGCACAAGAACCCACGGCCGTCCTGCGGTAGGGGCACTTCCACCTGCGATCTCCCCATTATGCTGCCGAAGGCGACGAAACGGATCCGGTGAGTAGCCTACGTACGTCCGGCGCGTATGCGCGCTTCGCAGCAGGTACACGTTGTGAGCCGAAGGCTCGAGTCAGAGGTCGTCGTCCCTGAGCTCGTCGCCCGCTGCCAAAGAGCCACCATGCCGTCCGGGCCGCTCGGCGCTCGGAGCGAGCGCCGAATTACGACGTAGTGTCTGGAGCTCGCATTAGGAGGCCGTGGTGGGCGG
>PJAB01000462.1:0-26284 GCA_002887195.1 Chrysochromulina parva | reverse complement strand
CGACAAGGCGGCATCAGCGAAGATGACGCTCGCCGAGAAGGCAGCCCAGGCAGCGGCCGAGCGCGATGCGATCAACGCCGACCTTCGCAAGGAGGTGCTCAAGTTGCGGACCGAGCTCGACGCAGCGCGCACGGCAATGCTCAACGGCAACGGCCGCGAGGCGGAGCTGCAGCGGCTGCGTGAAGAGGAGTTGGAGAAGGAGAAGGAGAAGCGCGTGCAAGCTCTGGGCCAGCAGGGCATCAAGCGCATGATGAATCAGAAGCTCGCGATGGGCTGGTCGGCTTGGCATGAGATGTGGTCTCACAAGGTGCATCAGCGCAACCTGCTCAAGAAGGCAGGCGCGCGGCTGACGAAGCCCAAGCTCATTCAAGCGCTCTCGCACTGGAAGCACGACTGGACGGCAACGCTTGGTGCCGCAGCAGCGATGACGGTGGAGCAAAAGTACGTTGAAGAGCTCAAAGCGCGCACAGCTGCCGAGGCTGAGGTTCGCAAGCTCCGCAAGGAGCTCGAGGACGCCCGAAAGGCCATGCTCAACGGTGATGGGCGAACGGCGGAGCTCAGGCGGCTGCAGGAGGAGGAGCTCGAGAAAGAGAAGGCGAAGCGCGTCGAGGCGCTTGGCCAGCAGGGCATCAAGCGTATGATGAATCAGAAGCTCGCAATGGGCTGGTCGGCATGGCATGAGATGTGGGCTCACAAGGTGCACCAGCGCAACCTGCTCAAGAAGGCGGGCGCGCGGCTGACCAAGCCCAAGCTCATTCAAGCGCTCTCGCATTGGAAGCACGACTGGGAACGAGCGATGGCCGCGGCGCAGCTCGAGACGTATGCCAGCCACGAAATGAACCACGCCGAGCGGCGCACAGCGTTGGAAAAGGAGCTGGAGCGCGTGCATGTCGAGAGCGAGAAGAAGCTTGCCGTTGCACACAAGGAGCGCGATGACCTGCTGCGTCGCCTGACGGCACTCGACGGTGGCATGGCGGCGGCCGAGATAGAGATGCAGAAGAAGCTCGAGGCCGAGAAGGAGAAGCGCGTGCAAGCTCTGGGCCAGCAGGGGCTCAAGCGCATGATGAACCAGAAGCTCGCGATGGGCTGGTCGGCATGGCATGATATGTGGTCAGACGTGGTGCGCCAGCGCAACCTGCTCAAGAAGGCGGCTGCGCGCCTGACCAAGCCCAAGCTGATCGCGTCGTACTCGCTCTGGAAGCACGGCTGGACGGAGTTCATGGGAGCAGATGCTGCGTCACAGGCGGCAGCGCGTGTCGAGGCGGAGGCTGCCAAGCAGGGCTCGCTTGTTGCGCAGGTTAAGCAGCTTACTCAGGAGCTCGCCGAGGCGCGCAAGGCCATGCTCGCAGGCCGCGGCCAGGAAGCTGAGCTCTTGCGCCTTGCCGAGGAGGAGCTTGAGCGTGAGAAGGAGAAGCGCGTGCAAGCGCTCGGCCAGCAGGGGCTCAAACGCATGATGAACCAGAAGCTCGCGATGGGCTGGTCAGCATGGCATGAGATGTGGTCAGACGTGGTGCGCCAGCGCAACCTGCTCAAGAAGGCGGCTGCGCGCCTGACCAAGCCCAAGCTCGTCGCGTCGTACCAGCAATGGAAGCACGACTTCATGGCAGAGGTTGGCCGGCTCTCCTCGTTGACGCAGGAGCAGAAGCTGTACGACGAGGCGACAAAGCGCGCCACGGCCGAGGCCAAAGTGGCAAAGCTTGAAAAGGAGCTCGCCGACGCGCGTGCGGCGATGCTGGACGGGCGCGGCCAGGAAGCGGAGATGATGCGCCTCGCCCAAGAGGAGTTGGAGAAGGAGAAGGAGAAGCGCGTGCAAGCTCTGGGCCAGCAGGGCATCAAGCGTATGATGAACCAGAAGCTCGCAATGGGCTGGTCGGCTTGGCATGAGATGTGGTCTCACAAGGTGTATCAGCGCAACCTGCTCAAGAAGGCGGCTTTGCGGCTGACCAAGCCCAAGCTCATCCGATCGTACGGGCACTGGAAGCACTCGTGGGACGCGGAGGCCCACGCGCATATGGAGCTCACGCACGAGCAACTTCTCAAGAAGGCGAACGACGAGGCCGCCGAGGCCGAGCATGAGCTGCAGCGTGTCAAGAAGGAGCTCGAAAAGAAGCTCACAACCGCCATTCAGGAGCGCGATATGCTGCTCAAGAAGCTGAGCCAGCTCGACGGCGGCTTGGCGGCGGCGGAGCTTGAGATGGCGCGCGCGCTTGAGATGGAGAAGGAGAAGCGTGTGCAGCACCTGGCGCAGCTTGGACTCAAGCGCATGATCAACGGGAAGCTTGCAACGGGCTGGTCAGCTTGGCATGAGATGTGGTCCCACAAGGTGTATCAGCGCAACCTGCTCAAGAAGGCGGCTTCGCGCCTGACCAAACCCAAGCTCATCCAATCGCTCTCGCACTGGAAGCACGACTGGACGGCTCATATGTCTGCCGCGAACACACACAGCAAGGAGCTCAAGTTCAAGAACGCATTCGACGAGCTCGCGGCGGCTCAGGCGGCGAATGCCCAACTACACAAGGAGCTCGCCGACGCGCGTGCGGCGATGCTGGACGGGCGCGGCCAGGAGGCCGAGATGATGCGCCTCGCCCAAGAGGAGCTCGAGAGGGAGAAGGAGAAGCGCGTGCAGCACCTGGCGCAGCTGGGGCTCAAGCGCATGATCAATGGGAAGCTTGCAATGGGCTGGTCGGCATGGCACGAGATGTGGTCTCACAAGGTGTATCAGCGCAACCTGCTCAAGAAGGCGGCCGCGCGCCTGACCAAGCCCAAGCTGATTGCATCGTACTCGAGTTGGCGTGTGGACTGGGAGCGCGCGACGGTGATCGCACGCGCGAGCGGCTCGGCCGAGCAGCGGCTGCGGCGCGAAACTCTCAAGCTCGAGGATGCTCAGCAAGAGCTGCTCCGGCAACGCAACGAGTACGAGAAGAAGCTCGAGGCGGCGAAGCGCGAGCGCGAGACGCTCCTCGAGAAACTCTCCTCCTTGGACGGCGGAGCGGCCGAGCGCGAAGCCGAGCTGCGGCGCAAGCTCGAGGAGGAGAAGGAGCGTCGCATCGAGCAGATCAAGACGATGGCCGCACACAGGTTCGGAAAGCAGGGCCTGCTGCGCGGCTGGACACAGTGGCACGACTTGTACACAGAGCGCGTCGAGAAGCGGCGCATGTTGCAGAGCGCGGCGGGCCGGCTTTTGAAGCCGAAGCTCGCGCATGCGTACTCGCACTGGAACCGCGACTGGCTCGCGGCCCGCCAGGCGGCCCTCGCGGCGAGCGCGAGCTTCCAGACACAGCAGCTCGAGGTGGTGCTAGCGGAGCGGACGGCGTTCCAAAAGGAGAATGTGCGACTCAATCGCGAGCGGGAGGAGCTGCTCAACAAGCTGTCGGCGCTCGACGGCGGCAAAGCGGCCGCTGAGCTCGAGATGCAGCGCCAGCGCGAGGAGGAGAAGGAGAAGCGCATTGCGCACCTCCAGCGCATGGCGGCGCGGCGCATCCTGGCAAAGGACCTGTCGCGCGGTATGACCTCTTGGATCGACTTGTGGTTCGAGAAGACGCGGCGCCAGCGGCTGCTGCGTGCCGCGTCGCTGCGGCTGATGAAGCCCAAGCTGAGCGCAGGGTACTCGTCCTGGAAGCGGGATTGGGAGCTCGAGGCGCTAGTGGGGCGCAAGGCGGCCGAGATGGCCAAGTACGCCAGCGAGGACGCGCGCAACAACACGGCCATGGCGAATGTGTTGCAGCAGCGCGATGAGCTCGAGGAGCGCAATGCAATGCTCTCGACCTCGCTTGACGAGATGCGCATGGCGGCGAACCGCATGGCCGAGGAGCTCGCGCGTGCGCTGCGTGGCGCCCACGCGGAGCGGCAGCAGCTCGAGCAGCTGCGCAAGGAGGCCGAGGCGGCTCTCGAGGCGGAACGGCGCGCCAAGGAAGAGCTGAGTGCTCGCCAGATCAAGGACGCTGAGGCGGCGGCTAAGATGCTCCGGCGCATGCTCGACGAGCAGCGCTCGCAGCTCGAGGGCGAGCGCCACGTCATCCAAAAGGAACTCCTCAAGGAGATCGACGAGCTGCGCGCCAAGCTCAAGCTCGCGCAGGCGCGCCCGCCGCCGGTCGCGGTGCCCGCCGCCGGTCGCGGTGTGACACCGCCCCCCCCCCTGATCCCTTACGACAAGACCAAGACCGTGGCTCAGTTGCTCAAGGAATACCTCAGCTCCAAAAACATGCGCGTCATGGACTTGTTCCGCGACTTTGATGCCGATGGCAGCGGCGAGATTGATAGGAATGAGTGGATAGCCGCGTGGGCGAAGATTGGGGCTGACTTCCCCAAACAGGTCATCGAAGCGGCCTTCGACGAATTCGACCCCAACAAGTCGGGTTCAATTGACTTTGAAGAGCTCAACAAATTCCTCAAGAAAAGCTTGGGGATCGCGGGGGTCCTGGGGCTCAAGAAGGCGACAAACAAACTCCGCTCGACATCCCCCAATGCTGAAGCGAGCGATGTGCACGGCGAGGGGAGAGGCGACTTCAGATCGAATATGCAGATCAAGGCGGACGACTTTTTCAAGGCGGATGAGGACGGCAACTCCGAGCTCGGGTTCGACGAGTTCTGCAACATGGTACGCATGCGCGACCCGGAGCACGACCCGACCGCTAAAATGTCCGACGAGGAGCTCAAGAAGCTCTTTGTGCAGCTCGACCTCGACGGCGGCGGCACGGTGGACCTGGCGGAGTACGTCCAGTGGGCGCTGCAGCAGGCTCTCAAAGAGTCCAAGGGGCGTGTGCTCGAGCTCTTCAATTCGTGGGATGACGACAAGAGCGGCTTTATCGACGTCGCGGAGTTCCACCAGGCGCTCAACGGCATGGGCTTCGGCTGCAGCAAGGCTGACTCGGCTAAGGTGTTCAAGGCCCTCGATCCGGACGGCTCGGGCAAGCTGGACTACAGGGAGCTGAACGGCGCCTTCCGGAGGATTCAGCGCCGCGCGTACGCCTTGACGAGTGGCGGAAGGACTGCCGACAAGAAGCCGTCCCCCCTGGGCGCGAAGAAGACCACACCAGGCGGTCCGAAGTCCGCGGAGAAGAAGAAATAGGTTCGCCTGATGACATGAGCCCGGACATGAGCAGAGGGGCGGGGGATGACCTGGCATGCATTCTCGCTGGTCGCGGACGTGAGGAGAATTTGATATGAATCGCATTTCGATTGGGGCGTGTCAGGTCGGGTGGGCTGTCCCAGTGAGAGGTCGCACAGGTGCGGCCCAGCGCGGGTGTGAGATGTTCCACTGGGCGAGTCATCCTTCGTGGTTGTGGTTTGCGTTTCTACTTGTGTGGTTTCGGCCCAGAAACACATTCACAATCACACATACACATGGACGCAGGGCGACCCCACGGGACGGCGACCACAAGCAGCAGCAGGAGCACTCCAAGAGCTGCCAGCATATATGCCACCTGTTCAGTCGGCGGCCGAGGGGGTTGCGGCGGCGGCGGCGGCCGAAGCACAGCTCGCATCGGCGCAGGAAAGGGCGGCTAAAGCTCGGCGGGAAGCGCAAGAGGCGGCCGCGGCGCGAAAGGCTATCGCTGAAAGATCAGCGAAAGAACAGCGGGAAGCTCAAGAGAAGATCGCGGCGACACGAAAGGCTGTAGAGGACGCAGCGGCAGCACTCGCAGCAGGGCGGGCGGCAGCGGTAGCACGGACGGCAGAGGAATGGAACCAGGGGCCGATCGGCGGAACTGGTATGAACCGTCGGGCCCAGCGGCGCAGGCCGTCGTTGGCAGCAGCTGCAGCAGCCTCGCGTGTGGCCAGCTCTCGCGCCGACACAGCAGCATCCTCTCGCGCCGCCCGGTCGACGACCACGGCGGCGCTGCCGCTTCTACCCTCCGCCACGAGCAAGCCGCCCCCGCCTGGTCTCCCACCCATGCCGCCTGGACCGTCCGAAGAGCTGCCCACGCCTGGCCTGGCACCCACGCCGCCTGGGAAGGACAAGTTCAAGAGCCGCAGCGACCGTTCGAGCAAATTCTTCTTCTCGGCATCACGACAACTCTTCGACGAGGCGGCCAGCGAAGATCCGGCACGTGCCGCCGACTCTGCGTCGCTGCTCCTCCCACCTCTAGCCACGCGGCGTTGGGATCTCGAGGACGACCTTGATGACGACGACGGCCTCACCAGCAAGAGAGCAGTTGAGCTCAGCGACGACCTGCTGCGCATGATCCTCTCCATGTGCCCGGCGAGCACGCTGCGCGAAGCTAAGGCAGTCGACCAGCGCACCCATCGCATTGCCAGCGAGCTCCTTCGAAAGATTGGTCGCCGGGTTGGAGCATTCAAAGGCACTGGCCGCCAAAAGGCTCACCGCGAGGTCAACTTCGCCCGATGGACGTGGCCGGATGGCGACGGCCCGCAGGCCCCGAGAGGCGCTGTCGAGACCCTGCGCGCGGCCGCCAAGGCCCTTCGCCTCACCGTGGCGGCAACGGTCACGGCCGACGCTCCAGCTGCGCGGGCGGCGTCCAGCTCGGCTTTCGGAAGCGCCTTGCGGGCATGCGCACCGTCGGGGGGCGCCGCCGCCCCGTTCGATCTTCCGCTGCTCGCGCCGCCGCTGCCACCGCTGCTGCAGGCAGATGCTGGGGCGGTCGACAGGCTAGCCATACCAGTAGCCCGACCGCCAAGCGCGGCGCCGGACAAGTCCATGGTGCCCTTTGTACACATCAGCCCCGACCGGCTGTTGATCTGGCGCGACCCAGGGCAGCAAGGCTGGACTACGTGCATCGTCGACCGTTGGCACTCGCACGAGGTGCTCACCGTCGCCCTGATCATTGAGAAGCTTTCAGGTCCGATGTGCGTCGGCGTCGTCGGCTTGAACTACCAAAAGGACCATGCGCGCGGGGGCGACGAGCCGGTGCTCCCGCGGCGACGAGGTAGTGCTGGCCGCAGTGTTGGCGCGCGCTGGGCGGCCGCGGCCGATGCGTTAGCATCGTCGGCGGCTTCGTGGGAAGGCTCCTCGCCGCTCGAGCGATCCAGCCACGCGATTGTATGCAACGCCTACAGCGGGCGCGTCTACTTCAAAGGGCACCGGCACGAGTACCTCGCGATCCCGCAGCCGAGGGTCCTCAAGGGGAGCGCCAAGTCGAAGGGCATGCTCCTGCGCGACGGTTGCCGCCTCAATGTCATTGTGGATGCCAAGGCCCGCACACTCCGTTTCGAGCTGCTAGCGCAACACGGCTGCATGCTGGTCCCCGAGAGCGAACTGGAGGTGCACGGCTTGCCTGCGGAAGTGGCTGTCGCCGTGAGCCTCGGACCCACAACGGTCGGCAGCGCCATATCGGCGGGTTTCGGCGGCGCTCTTGGCAGCGGCGGCGAGAGTCGCGTGCGCCTCGTGGGCAGCTCTATTGACGACTCCGACGTCTACGACCCCGGCAAGACCATAAAGGACCTTTGGGACGTGAGTAACGTGGTCAAGCCTCTCGAGAGCGCGCGCAGTCTCCGCAATCCGGACGGCCCAGGCGCAGCCGCGGTGGACGCGTTGGCGGCTGAATATATGCATGTCCTCGCCTCAACCGCGGAGGCCAGCGGCTGGTGAGCGGCGTGACACACGACATTGAGCAACGAAGCATGTAGACGGGTTTGAATCGATGCGCAGATTAAATACAAGGTACTGGTACGTCGGTTCAAATGGTTCAGTATTAGGACGCGCCAAAGCCCGAACCGCCCGCCCCCCCGCCCCCCCGCCCCCCCCCAGAAAGGGGCGAAATCTTAATGTACAAACTATATGCTGGTCCGCAGAAAGGGAACCAACATTGAGCGGTAAGTCCTAGTCGTTGCGTCGTTGTGCCCAATCCTCGATCGCCCAAGCCTCTCGTTGCTTGACAAAGTCAATTGCCGTGCGATGTCAGCAGCCAGCCCTCAGCTAGAATTAAGGCCTTGCTGTGGGACGCGCGCATACATCAAGGTGCATCTAGCACAACCCTTCCAAGAGCGGGTTAAGCGTTCAGCCCCAGCCATCGATCGTGCATGCGCCAATGCATCGCAGCGCTGAACTCAGTGAGGCCTCAGTACCGCTGCGGATAGCCGCCCATGTAGCCGCTTTGCTGCGGATAGCCCTGCTGCGGTGGATACCCCTGTTGCGGGTAGCCCTGTTGCGGGTAGCCCTGTTGCGGGTAGCCCTGCTGCGGCGGGTACTGGCCGTATCCTTGCTGAGGGTAGCCAGCTTGCTGCGGATAGCCTCCCATTCCGGGCTGCTGCATGCCACCACCCCTGTCTATCTGGCACGTGAACATGGGACCCTCGGGATTCCTGATATCCAGGCTGATTTGACAGCCCTCGGTAAGGATCATCGACTGATCCGTTTGTAGCCACTGCCACGGAGAATACGCGTTCGCGCGCCAACCTGTTGGATTCTTGCTCAGAGGCCTGAGAGTAGCGCTCCCATCCATTCCAACATTCACCACGATGTGCTCGCGCGACACACGTGAATCCGTAGTATCCTCAGATGGGATGTCAAGACGACCCAGTATTTGCTGCTGGCCAGGACGCACCGTAAAACATGCCTGCTTCTCGCACAGCAGCCAAGTGCCCCTAGCACCGTAGCCCTGCTGCTGGCCGTATGCCTGCTGTCCATACGCCTGCTGCCCATACGCCTGCTGTCCATACGCCTGCTGACCGTAGCCCTGCTGAGCACCGTAGCCCTGCTGCTGACCATAAGCCTGCTGCTGACCATAACCCTGATACTGCATCTTCACGGAGCGTGACCTAGGCATCACCAGTGGTCTCGCCATCAGCGCGGAGGTCATCGAGAGCGGGGCGGTGGCCATGAAACCAGTGTTGAGGCGCGCGCGCGGCGAAGTCGCCGCGAGGATTAGGGATAACATGCTCGCGAAGGCTGCAGAATACAGCTCCGCCCAATCTCGTCCCTGTGTAACGTCGGCAGCGGGTCCAAACCTCATACACATCTCTAACCCGCACGGACTCTGCACAACCCGTGCGGCGTCCCCAGAGCGCGGGGTGGGGCTGTGAACGTCGTGAAGTTTTCTGTGAATGTTTTGGAAAAAGAGGCTGCCCGGACCTTCGATGCTGTCGGGACCTTCGATGCTGTCAGCCCTCGCGCACTCCACAGCAGTAAGCTCGCCGTTAGGCCGATTTTCCGCAGTGGAGGACCTAGCACATCCTCTCGGCTTTACTTGGGGTGCGACGTTTTCCTTCGACGAGATTCGGGAGCAACATGTCATCGGGAGGGTTGTGTCCACCACCCAAAGCATTCGGCCGCCACCACTGGTGTCACCACTGGTGTCGCCGCGAGTCGTGTCCTGGTTCGATGCCGGGATCCGATTACAGCCGGCAACACCACGATCGCCAACTCCTCTCCCATCCATCGACGAGCTGACTATTGGACGACGCATTGGACAGGGGACGCAGTGCGAGGTGCGGCTTGGCGAGCTCCCCGGCCACGCTGACCCTGTGGCCGTGAAGGTCGGGCTCAAATCTGGCGCGATCGCGATCACTCGCGAGGCGGAGGTGCTATCTGCCCTTTCGGGCGTCCCTGGCTTCCCCACGCTGCTGCACCACGAGGTGGCCGGCCCAGACACGCCGGGCGGCGCCCTGGTGATGAACTTACTCGGCCCCGATCTCGACGACCTGCTGCATGGTCCGAAACAGAGCGACGGCCGGGGGGCGCCCAAAGTCATCGCTGCGTCGACGCTGCTGCGTGTGGGTGCGACGCTCCTCCGCCTCCTCCGCAGTCTGCACCGCGCCGGCTTCGTGCACAATGACGTCAAGCCGTCAAACATCCTCCTCGACGCGGGCGCGACGACACTAGAGCCGCGCAGCCGATTGTATCTTGTGGACTTTGGCTCGTGCACGCGCGCTCCGGGCTGCATTGGGGCCGTCGGGGAGCGTGGCGCCGTCGGGGGGGATTCGCAACCGCATGGACCTCTCGGCTCGATCCTGTTTGCGAGCGTCGCTGCGGACGAGTTCGATGCGCATTCCTGTGCGACGCGCCCCGCCGATGACATCGAGAGCCTGGTCTACACCCTTACTTATCTGGCGGCGGGCAGCCTGCCGTGGCACGGCCAGCCAGCCGCTCTCATAACGTCCATCAAGCGAGGGTTGCTCACGAGCAGGGGCTCAACGGTCGCGGCATTAACCGACGGCGTCGACTGCCCAACTTGCACCCAAGCGCTTCAGGCACTCTATGCGGAGGTGAGGCGCTGCCACCAGAGCTGCTCTGGAGCAGAGATCGACTACGAGGCTTGCCTGGCCGTCTTCGATGAGCATCTCGTTCTATCAATAAGGTGAGAGGAACTCAGCTTCAGTTGTACTCGTAATTGTGATTCGCCGCCGGAGGGTGAAAGGCACCGCAACGCGCAACCAAGACGCTAGACGCTCGAGGGCCTGGGGGCCGACCCCGCGCATCAAGCACACACACATTTTCTCGCGATTCGGATTCGTTCGACGTTCGTGTTGGGGGCGGACCCGCCGGACGCACCGCCGGGACGGCGAGCGCGCCACGGTCCACCACCGCGGGGTGACGACCCGTCTCGCCGGGCGCGGCGCTGCCGCGCCGGCGGGGGACCACCAGGCACCGCCCTGGTGCGCGTCCACAGGTGTGCACTACGACACATGACACGCGCGAATTGCACGAATGATCTACCGTCAAATTGAATTTAAGGTCCTGATCCCGAGCTGACACGCACCACATACATCATCAGCGTGTGTACACAGCCGAACAGTCACCACCATGGCAACCTGCACCTAATTCAAAAATGCGTATTTATTGGGACGCACACGCCCATCCCTGACGCATGCCTCCACAGGTCGACTCTGGCGAGGCTGCGCCTCGATGCTGCGCCGCGGAGGTGAGATGGTACGCTTTGGTGCGTGAGCAAGTCGCAAGAATGTCTTCTTAAGCGTCGCGGGTGGCGCCGACAGCGCCAACGCCGCCGGACGACAGCGTCCAGCCGGGGTAGATGACCTCGTTGATCATGTGGATCATGCCGTTGTCGGTCTTGATGTTTCCCGAGTAGCTGGTACGGGGCGGCGACGACTTGGCGGCGCAGAACGCGTTGTCCACGAAATCCTTGCGGAACATACGGCGGTAGGTGATGGTGCCGCCCTGCACGGTGGTGAGCTTCGCGCTGCCGAGCGCATCGGTGTTGACAAGACCCTTGATGATGTGGTACTCGCAGACGGCCTTCGACAGCGGGCCATTCACCGCCATGTACTCAGCGACGGCCTTGTTGCCCGGGGCGAGGACGGTGGTGCCCGCCGCGTCGAGGTTGACGCCGTTCTTGGCGCAGGCAGCGAGGAACAGGTCGTACTTGTCGTACTCCTTGAAGTCCGACTCCTCCATCGGAGGGTTCTGCAGGGGGCCTTTGTCCTCCCAGTACAGATCCGGGCCCTGGATCGTCTTCAGGGTCGCGGACGTGGTGGCCATCATGGGCGACGCCATGCGCTGGCTCATCACCATCGGCCTCGAGGAGGTGCCGACCATGAGTGCGGAGGAGCCAACAAGGCAAGCGAGCATAACGGTGGTGTGAATCCTGCGCAAAGAGACACGCCATGGCATGAGCGAGACCGACGGCGGCGAGAACCACGCCGAACAAGACACAGCGGGGGTGACGGCGGCGACGCACATTGCGAGGTTGCGTCGGAGATGGTTTGTCGGGCGGAGCACGCTGTCGAGATTTGGGGGAATCTCGACGCTTCAGACGGAACTCGTGATAGTACGACGAGATGATTCAAGCCAAAGTCAAGTCATATCAAGTCAATAGGCTTGAGCGCTTGACTCGCACGGCAGCGCGTCAAATAATATCGACAACGCCGTTGGGTCTGTTGTTCATGAAGTTGAATTGACTTGACTCGCCTAGCTGGGGCGGGTCGGCGTCGGCGGAAACTATCCCACTCTCGAATGGTTTCGTGCGTGGACTCCTTCCCTCTCAAAAAGCTGTGAACGGACCTCAAAAGCCGATCAAATGATGGCCAGCGGGCCCGACGAGGCCCTCCGCCAAGGCCTGCGGATGATCGAGACGGCCTACGACGAAAAGGCCCGGCAGCAGGAGCACGAGCTGCAGCAGCTGCGCGCCTATGGCAAGGATCGGCAGCAGCAGGTGGCGCTGCTCGAAAGGCGTGTGGCGGAGCTCGAGGCGCAGCTGAGTGAAAGTGAGAGCCGCGTGCGCGTGCTCTCCGACGAAAAGTCGTCTCTGCAGCAGGATCTGAAGGCCACGCAGCGCGACCTTTCGAAGCTCGATTCGTTTAAGCGCTCAATCTTGCAGTCAATCAAGGATGAGGATCTCCCCGGCAGCGGCGCTGCGGCAGCGGCCGCGGCCGCCGGTGGCTTCCTTTTCAGCGCCGCCGGTGGCTGCAGCGGTGGAGTTGCTGACTTCACGCCGGGCGGCGCGCTCGGCCCGCGCTCGAGCTTCCTGGGCGGCCTCGGACCATCGTCGCCCTGCAACGCGCCTTACAGCTCCCGCGCTCAGCCGCCTATGTCCGCGTCGGTGGGCGCGCCGCCGCCGGCGGCGCACTCGGTGGCGGCTACGCCCGCTCCACCCGAATCGGCTGCCGCGCGCATGGACGGCAAGGACTTTTTCCGGCAGGCTCGGCTGCGGCTCACGTACGAGCAGTTCAACCAGTTCCTCGCGAACATCAAGCGGCTGAATGACCACGCCCAGTCGCGCGAGGAGACGATACGAATGGCGCAGGAGATCTTTGGTGGCGAGAACGAGGACCTCTTCTCCTCCTTCAAGGCACTTCTCTCCAAGCACGGCCTCTCGTAGGCTGCGGCGGTCACCAGTCGCCCATCTGGTCCCCGACGGACCTCGCAACGCCTGATATCTGCAGCAGAGTGCCCTGACGCTTCCACGGGAGAGACACCCGAGGGCAGCCTGCACGTCTCGTCTCAAGATCCTGGGCGCCGCGAAGTTCGATGGACACGCCCAGACCGGTGCCATGTCAGAATTGGGCCCTCGACAGATGTGACCTACGCGCGACTTCATTTCGGCGTCGGGTGGCGCCCGCCTTGCGCCTTCGCCGCATCGAACCCCGGCAACGCCGCGGCGGCAAGAGAGCGACTTGAAGAGAGCGAAAAGAGGCGACGCAAAAAGTAGTATACGCGAACCCCACCTACTCAAAAAGAACTCGAAATATCGCCCCATTGAGCTCTGTACGAGTAAACACTCTAGGAACGAATCAAACCCGCCGCGCTCCGCGTTTCCCGAGGCGCCGAGGCGCCGAGGGCCCACGCCAACTACGACAGTTGCACTGAAACAGGTTGCGAAGCGCACACTCAGCGATCCGCTGCTGCTAAGGTTTGCTGGAGCGGCCACGTGGCCGCTCCTCGTGCCCGCCCAAACGAGACACAGCGCTTCCCGTGCAGCGGGCGCGAACACTCGGCACATAGCGCAGTGGGCAGTAGGCTTGGGCCGTCCTCGGCGGAGTCGCTTCGAAGACCTGACTCCGCCGATGAACGAGAGGCGGCGGCAAGAGCATCGACGATCAGCACGCAATCCTCCGCGTCGTCGTTGTGTAGCAGATTGTGCTCGCACAGCACGGCAAGGTGCGATGCGAAGGAAAGGCGCAGCTCCTTGGCGAGGACCTTTGCGTGCGCCCGTGCAAACTGACGGCACGCTCCCGGCACCATGCGATCGGAAACGAGCGGAGGCAACGATCGCACGTGCGCATTCCAGAGCTGCGCTAACGTCGCATCGCCCGACGGCACGTCCGTGCGCGCCCTCGTGCGCCGAGCCGGTGCCTCAAGCCGCCAGCTCTCATCCACCTCGTCGTCGCTCCCCGCGGTGCAATCGACAGGGCCATCAGGTAGCGGCACGCCCCAGCGATGAACATGGTAGAAACGGTGCAGACCGTTGGGCAGAATGCTCTGTTCCGCCGGTTTCAGCACGGCAACCCGCCTCTTAAGCCGAGGCATGGCCGCGGGACGCGGAGGCGGCTTCGGCGCCGGCTTCAATGTGTAATTCACCGGATCGCGCTTCCTTGCCGGTGCCAGGGATTCGCAAATGCCGGGGTGGTAGTCGGGCAAGTTGCAGCCCGGCGTGCCGCATTTGCGTACTGGCTTTGGGGCGACGGCCTTCGGCGTCTTCGACGGCATGTTGAGACCCTGAACGCGGGGGCGTTCACAGCTTGTCTCGTGAATTTGAATCGCGGGACGCCGTTTCGACCCTCGTTTCGAGGTCTCGCTGGACTTTCGACAGGAAAATCGGTCAGCAAATTCAAGAGAGAATTCACAGCTTAGTAAGTATCAAGTGGAAGGACTTGACTAGACACCTCGAGTCAGTTCCTCTCCTTCCTCACCTCACACACTCGAGTCAGCATCCGCCCCTTTCCTACACCGCTCCGAACCTCCGACCGGAACCACCGCCCGTCATCGCATCCTCATTCCTTTGTGGTGTGGAGCCAGGTTTCAGACGTACTGCGCCGTCTTCGCCATTACCACCCACGTGTCGAGGAAAGCGTCAAAGTCATCCTCGGACATGGAGAGAATCTGTGCATCGGACGGCACGGGCGGGGCAAACGGCGTATCCTCGACAATGTGCTGAATGAGTTTGAGCCCGGCTTGCGGGCGGTACGTCGGAACCATGTGCCCGGAGCCGTGCACCGTCGCAAAGGAGAGGTTATGCTCGTAGTCGACGATGTTCCCGCCGAATTGGGGGCCAGCGTCCACGGTTGCGAGGGCCGGCCCAAAGAGCAAGTCCTTTTGCAGCAGGAACTCCGACGTCGCGGCGCTCGCATTGAAAAACCACGGGCGCGTGGGGGACACTTCTTGGAAGCCGACCCGCTCGATGGCCGTCCGAGTACCCTCATACGAGACACACGGGTCGGTGTCGCCGTTGAACACCACGATCTTGCCCGGAAGTGCTGGGGCAAGCTCGCGGTAAAAGTCGATCATAGACTTGTTGGAGAGCTTGTCACCGCCGTTGCACGCGTCGTAGCTCGACTTGTAACTCCATCCGTCTGGCGGCCCAGGCCATGAGGTCTGCGGCGCCGTCTCCACATGCAGCGCCTTCTTGACGTCGTCGCGATTCATGTACGCCGCCGTGCGCCCGTTGAGCGTGTAAGGCACGTCCCAGCGGAAGGGCGCGGCGGGAGAGTAGTACGAGAGCTCGTTGATGTACTGAAGGTCCCAGTCTTGTGAGATCGCCTTGCTCGAGGATACGAGGAACTTGCGGTACGCGATCGTGCAATTGTCCTGGTCTGCCGGCGAGGTTGCAGTTGCATAGGATCGGCGCGTCGGCCGTACTCGCACGTGCCCCGCCACCGAGGCCTCGGCCCGCCACTCACCCGCGCCCACTGCCGAAGGTGCACGAGTTCGGCACGTATTCCATAAGAAGTCAAACTCGGCGTCGGGCACGAGACCGTACTTGTGCGCGTACCAGAGCATGTCCATGCTGTCGGCCTGCGCCGTGTTGTCGGTGCATGGATCGCCCACGGCCAGACCGACGAGATTGATGTGCGGCGCGCCGGCTTTGTTTGCCTTGACGATCTCGGCCGCAAGCGTTGGGACGTAGACGCCAGCATACGACTCGCCTGAGATGAAGAACGGGTTGGCACGAAGTTCCGGAAACTTGGTGCTGAACAGGTCAGCGATCGCGGCTGCGGCAGCCTTGGCTGTCGACACGTCAGTGTTGGCGCACGAGCCGCCTGTGAGCATGGCCGCACAGTATGAGTACCCCACACCTGCAGGAGACTCCATCGCAACTAAGTTGGCAATCTTCGTCCACGCCCAGGGGTTTTTCATCAGAGCGCCATTGCGATCGACGATCAGCGGACCCATCTCCTGCAGCATGCCGATGAGCGAGCTCGAGCCCGGACCGCCGTTCAACCAGAGAATCGTCGGCTTCTTCTGCCAGTCCGGCAACTCGGCTGCCGCAAACCAGTAATGGAGGAAGGTGCCCGGCTCCGCCTTGGAGGCATTGAGAAACCCCGACCACTGCAGCGTCGGTGGAGTGCCGTAATCGGGCAACTCAGGGATCGCATCCGCATTCGGTACCGCCGGAGAGAGAATGCTGGCGATGAAGATGGCGAGCATTTGATACGGTTTTTCCGCAGGGCTGTGAAGAAGGCTGTGAAGATAGGATTTTTCTGTATTCAAGCTGTGCGAAGTATATTTTTATCTTGTCCGTACTATGAGCGCGCGTTCCAATACCCGCTCCGCATTGCGCAGCACAACGTCCTGCAGCGTATTCGCCGCCGTGCCAGCTCGTGCCGATAGCTTGCGCCCTGTCTCCGTCAGCCACGCCTGCGCCGGCGAGGGCGCGCGGCTTCGCGCCGTGAGGACGCTTGAGTCGGTTCGTGCCTGCACTGCGTAGTACGCGATGAAGAGCGGCGGCAACACTAGCAGCACTCCGAGCAGCAGCCGATCGTTTGGGTGGCCGTATCGCGCCTTGCGGCGTTCAAATTGCTCGACTGCCGCGAGCGCCGCCACGCCAACACGCTGCGGCGACGCGGGCGCCGGTACCGGTGCTGGGCCTGGTGACGGGCCAGCCCCAGAGGGACCGTCCACAGAGGGACCATCCCCTTCCACAGAGGACTCCCATCGGACTACTGGTACGCCCACCACGGCGCCCTCGCCCATCGCCTGTGACTCTGACGTGGATGAAGGCGGTGCCACCTCGACCCACATCGGCTCGCCCGCCACGACGCTCGCCGGCGCCGTGGTGGGCCAGCGGAGCGCAGGTCTGCGCGCCGTCGTGGGCGCCTCGAGCCCCCGCACGGCGCGATCGGCGAGCGAGAGCGCGCGCACGGTCCCCGTGCCCTGCACGAGCTCCCATGACTGGTCCACCCGACCGCGCCACCATGCCATGCCGTCGCTGCGCCCAAAGTGGCCTGCGGCGAGCAGCCCAGTGGAGCTGGAGCCCCACGGCAGTACGCCGATGCTCAAAGCCGTGATCAGCCCCCAGCGCACCCCAGTGCCCTCGGGCGGCGCGCGAGCGTCGTGGCGAGCAGCACTGCCCCCGGGCGCCTGGTCGTCGCGCGCGCCGTCGTGAGCACTCGTGCGTGTGCTGCCGAGAGGGCGCCACTCACGACCATCCCAAGCCACCACGCCGCCCATCTCACCACTCCGCTCGTACCTCACAAAGTCTCCCGCCGCGAGAAGCTGCCCTTCGGGAATGTACTGCCCGCCGCCGTCCTCGACCTTCTCGGCCGCACCCGCCGGCGCACCCGCATCGCCTGCGCTCACGACGGCGCTCTCGAGCGCCGTCTCGAGCGGACGATCGAGCCATGCGAGCGTTGAAACAGTCCGGAGCGGTGCGGGCAGTCGTGGCAGCACCGACCATTCGCCGCTGTCTGCGAGCACGTGTACACTCCCATCCTCGGAACGTGCAAACAGCCGGCTGCCACCCACCAGCAGCTGTAGGAGCCGCGCGCCCCTCGGCAGGCTGCTCACTGCGCGGGACGGCGCGCGCCACCGCGCGCCGTCCCAAGCGGCCAGGCCGCTCGGCGTGGCCAACGCGCCGACACGCGAGAAGCTGCCGCTGACGAACAGCACGCCTCGCGCGCCGTCGAGGGCGAGCGCCGTCACGGCCGCATCCACGCCGCCGCCGAGGGCGGACCATTCACTCGTCTCGGCGTGCCACGCCGCCACGAAGCGCACCTCGCGCCGCCCCCCGCTCGACACGGCGCCTTCCAATGGACGGCACAGATCACGCACGCGCTCGGCGCGGCTGTACCGGTAGCCCTCGGCGCTCGCACCCTCGCCAGCGCTCGACACGGCGCCAGCGCTCGACACGGCGCCAGCGCTCGACTCGGCGCCCGCGCTCGACTCGGCGCTCGCGCAGTCGAGGCCCAGAGGGCGAAGCGTGAAGCCGCCGCCCACGTAGAGGGTCGAGCCGTGCACGCAAAGCGCGGCGATCGCGCCGTCCCGAGCAGCGTACGCGACGGCCGCCGACGCGTCGTCCCGAGCGTGGTCCCGAGCGCCGTCCCGAGCATTGTCCTCGTCCTCGTCGCTCGCGTCGCCGAGATACTCGGGACGGCGCTCGCCGTCTTCGTCGACACCCCAGTCGCTGCGCCCGCGCCCGGCAAAACGCTCGGCACGACGCTCAGCACGAGCGGCGCCGCCCGCCGCTCGTAGTGGGCCATGAAGCGCTTGCCATCCTAACGTCGTCTGCCAGCGCGCCACGAGCTCCTCGGCGCCTTCGAAGCCTCGCGCTGCGGTCGCCGACGGGCGGAGCGTGCCCGCGGCAAAGATGCACCTGATGAGCGAGGCAATCAGATGCAATCAGATGCAATCAGATGCAATCAGATGCAATCAGATGCAATCAGCCGCAATCAGCCACAATCAGCCGCCATCAGGGCGGAGCGTGCCCGCGGCAAAGATGCACCCGGTGCGGTTGCGCGCGAGCACGCGTGCATCGCCCGCGAGCGTGCCGCCGCCGGTGCGCGTCGCGGTGCCCTCGGCCGACTGGCGCTCGCTTTGTGCCGACTGCGGCTGTCCCAGCGGCACAAAGCGAGCGCCGTTCGCATCCCACGCTCCGACGGCGACGGCCACCGGCGTGCCCTCGCGCTCCGCGCCGACGCTGAGCTCGAGCTGGCCGCCGATGACGGCGAGCGCGGTGCGTGCGTTTCCGCCGCACTCGACGGGCGTGGCGGGTCGGAGGTTCTCGGGCGCCGGGGCTCGCTCCTCGAGGAGAGGCTGCAGGACAGTTGTCCGGCCGTGCCCCGGGACCCGCTCCGCATTTGGATGCATCATCCGCGTGTCAGCCAGCGTTCGCGGCCGATAAGGCGACGCACTGCCTTTGCGCACGCGAGCTTGCTCGTACGTCTCCAGCACCCAATTCAGCAGCTCGCGCATCGAGCTGCCGCCTGTGTAGAGCCGCGGCGGCTTGGCGTCTTGGGCGGCGTAGAACGCAAACGACGGATGGTGCGTGATGCCGAGCTCATCGGCCACTTGCGAGTAGCGATCCGTGTCGAGTGCACCCATGAGAACGGCGATGCCGTCGCTGTTGAGCTGCAGCTGCAGCGCAGTCAGGTGGGGCCGCAGAGTGGCACACGGCTCGCAGTGGCGGCTCCCGAACATGACGAGGAGCCCAAAGGTCGAGTCGGCGCGCTGCAAATCCCGGTCGCTGATGTCGAGCATCTCGGGCGGCTCGGGATGGAAACCATCTGCAGCGAGGAGCGCGAGTGCGAAGAGCAACATGTGCCGGAAGCACGGCAGGCCGATAATTGCCGAGTCGCTGTTCCGCGAGCGCGTGCAAGTGCGAACTTTGCCCAAGTCGAAGCCAAAGGGTCTGGAATGAAGGGACATTGCGATTCGAACTCTCCAACATAAACAATTTCGTCAAAAATTTGGGGAGAGTTTTGGACGTTCGCGACGCAAAAGGCCGACACCCTGCGTGGCGCCGCGGCGCGGGTTGCGGCGGCGCGCTCGTCAGCCGTCCGATGCCCAAGGCATCCAATCGCCGGAAAAACTCACCGCTCCGCGCTGTGCCTCCGGGCGCGTCCGATACGAAAGAATGGCCGCTCTTTGCGAGCGGAAGCAGCGGTTTGCCGTGCGAGGCGGAGACTCGGATGGCCGATCAGCGCTTACAGACGCCTCCCAAGCGCGGACACGTTGGAGACAGCTCTAAAGGCTCTTCTTGCACGCCGCCATCTCGCAGCCCGAAGGGATCGTACACGCCGCCGTCTCGCAGCCCAGGCGCGATCAGCCCGACAGCTCGCCGCGCTGCTTTCTCCGAGCTCAAGGCCGGTGCTGACTGGAACAAGCGTCGCATACTGGCAGATTGCGGCGGCACGGCGACACCGCGCTCGCAGCGTCATGCAGCGAACGCGCGTCTTGTGACAGCAAAGGGTGGCGACGCTGTCAAGGTGCCAGAGGCGCTGGCAAAGAAGCTCGATCGACGTCATCAGCAGCGGCGGAATGCGTCGCCGCTCAAAGCCGGGGCTCTCTCCGCGGTGGGCTCGCCCGAGCAGCCCCAGACTCGGGAGCCAGTGGATCCGATGCCAGTGCAGGTAAGCGACGCTGCCGCGCTGACTGCCGAGGCGGGCGCTCCTCCAGTGCCGCCCACTCCGCAGCAGCGCGGTGCTCGGTTCACCTCGCTCGCGCTTGGACGACGCTCGCCACACTCGCGGCGCTTGCTCGAGCTTGCCGACCCCGACGAGATCATGCGCGAGGCACTCACGAGCGGCGCGCAGACGGCCTTCGAGGCAGAGCTCGCGGCGCTCGTCCAGGCTGGCAGCACTCGAGAGAACGACTCAGGGGCGGCGAGTGCAACCGCCTCTCCTTCCTTTGGTCTCTTCGACAAGGGCAGTAGCGGCGCGCCGAGCGTCGCCAAGCTGCGTGAGCGGCTGATGCGCAGCCTCGGCAGCGCCACGTTTGAGGCGGCGCACACCCGCCTGCAGCAGGCCGCGCTCAGCGACGGCCAGCATGACGACGCGCTCGCGTCGGGCGAGGTGCAGCAGCTGCTAGGCATTCGCCATCGCGAGATACTCCCTGAGCTGCTCAAGCTCATCTTTCTCGAGGAGCGCATACGAGCTGTCGCGCCGTGGTGAGCTCATTCGGGCGGTCGCGCCGTGGTGAGCGCATACGAGATGTCGCGCCGTGGTGAGCTAAGATGTTGCGCCGTGGTGAGGTCCAGGTGACACGCGGCCGACGCGAGCCAAGCTTCCGCTGCGGCCCACGCGCCGGCGACGCCGTCCCGCGCACGCTGTGCCGTCGCTGCCACGGCGCAGCCGCTGCCGTCGCTGCCACGGCGCAGTCCCGCCTGCCCTCTGCCGTTTGCGCTCGCCGCACCGCGCCAGGTGGGCGCCCCCGGGCGGCGCGCGCTGCGTGGAGCGGCCGTCCCGGCTCATTTGTTAGCTCAATGTTTAGTCTTTAGTCTCCGTCCCGTTAGGTGTTATCTCTATGGCAGTTTTATACTGTGTCTGTGAGTAGTTCATTATCGACTAAATTAGAATCAAGTTTACTATAGTCCGTAACGCCTCCGGTCGTATGACCTACGCGCTCAATAGTAATCATCACGGTACATATCGTATGGAGATCGAGATGGACGGCCGTCGAACGGTTGGCGGAAGCTCGTCGGCGAGTAGCCACCAAAGCCTGAAGGCGGAGGAAAGCCGCCCGAAGGCGGAGGAAAGCCGCCCGAAGGCGGAGGAAAGCCGCCCGAAGGCGGAGGAAAGCCGCCCGAAGGCGGCGGAAAGCCACCGTCGCCATAGTACACGTTTTGCAGCTGCGAGTCGCGGATGATGATGCCCAAGACAATGCCAAAAAGGGTCGCAAGCGGCAAAAACAAAAAATTAAGGTTGCCATCGCCATCGCCGCCGTCGAAGGAGCCAAAGTGTCCGCCGTCGTCTGACACGTACGACACGTGCCGGTGCCCGCCGTCGTCGTGAACGTCGTGATGGCCCCCGTGATGGCCATGTTCGTGAACGCTGTGGTGCCCACCGTGATGCCCCCCGTGATGGCCGTGCCCGCCCCCGTGATGGTGGTGGTGGTGGTGCTCCTCCTCTTCCTCCTCCTCCTCCTCTTCCTCCTCCTCCTCTTCCTCTTCCTCCTCCTCTTCTTCCTCCTCCTCGTCCTCCTCGTCGTGATGGGCGTGATGGTGACCGCTGTGGTGCCCCCCATGATGGCCATGCCCCCCGTGATGGTGGCCATGTTCGTGAACGCTGTGGGGCCCCCCATGATGGCCATGCCCGCCTCCGTGGTGGTGGTGGTGGTGGTGCTCCTCTTCCTCTTCTTCCTCCTCCTCTTCCTCCTCGTCGTGATGGGCGTGATGGTGACCGCTGTGGTGCCCCCCATGATGGCCATGCCCGCCCCCGTGATGGTGGTCGTCGACGTCGTGATGGCCGCCGTGAGCATGCCCGCCGTTGTTCTCGTGGCCGTGGCCGTGCTCTTCGGCGGCCCCGTTCACGTTGACATTGACGTTCACGGTGACGCCGCCCTCCGCACCACTATGTGCGGCCTCGTGCCCCCCAACCCCGTGCTCGCCGCCATGCGCGTGCCCATCTTCGTGGCTGCCATGTGCGTGTCCGTGCCCCTCATGATCATGTGCATGCCCGTGCCCCGCATGATCTGCAACCTCGAGCCCGCCGCCGTGCGCGTGCCCATCTTCGTGGCTGCCATGTGCATGTCCATGCCCCTCATGATCGGCAACCCCATGCTCGCCGCCGTGCGCGTGCCCGTCTTCGTGGCTGCCATGTGCATGTCCGTGCCCCTCATGATCATGTGCATGCCCGTGCCCCGCATGATCTGCAACCTCGAGCCCGCCGCCGTGCGCGTGCCCATCTTCGTGGCTGCCATGTGCATGTCCGTGCCCCTCATGATCGGCAACCCCATGCTCGCCTCCGTGCGCGTGCCCGTCTTCGTGGCTGCCATGTGCATGCCCGCTGGGCGCCTGCCCGCCGTGCACCTCCTGATCCGCAACTTCGTGCTCGCCGCCGGGAGCATCATGCCCGTCTTCGGGGCCGCCGTGCGCATGCCCGCTGTGCGCCTGCCCGCCGTGCTCCTCATGATCCGCAACCTCGTTATCGCCGTGCCCGCCGTCCGCCTCGCGATCAACAACTACATGCTCGTGGTTGTCTTGGGCCGAGGCCTCATGAGAACCATGTTCGGCCACGTTGACGTTCACGGAGACGCCGCCCTCCGAGCCACCATCTGCGGCCTCATAAGAAGCATGGCCGCCGTGGTGCTCGCCACCCTCTGTTGCCTCGTGATGTACAACCGCGTGACCGTAGCCGTGGTCGTCGTGATCCACATGAGAATCATGTTCGCCCGGGCCTTGCTCTGCCCCGTGTCCTGTCGCAACCACGTTTGCGCTCCTCCTTGGAAGGACGAACGCAAACGCCGGTTGCGAAGAACGCATGCCCATGGGTGGCGGGAACACGAAGGCCGGCAACGCCAGCAGGACGAGGAGCATCCTGCCAGAGGGAGCCTCGGCTTGGGAGCGAGAAGACCGGCGCGACGGTGAAGAATCTTTTCGTCTCAAAAATCACAAAAGAAACTTGAAAATAGGCGAGCGACCTAAGTTTAGTCAACCTCGCAAACCCAATTTCAGCCGCAAGCCACAATTGTGACATACAATTGTCTCGATCTCTGGTGCGCGCACAGCTCACGTCCACTGGCTCTCATCGCTTTCGCTTGGATGAGCTCCCGCCGCTGCCGCCGCTCCGCGTCCTAGGCCCCTCAGCGCCGCTGCCGCGCCCACCGGCGGCAGCGGCGGCGGCGGTGCTGCTCGCCCCCCCTGTGCCAATGGGTCCCGCGGTCGCCGTGCCTGGTGACGAGCGGCCGGGCACGGTGCACGTCACGCCGGGCGCCGGCTCATAGCCCGAGCCAGGCCCAGCTCTGCCGACGGCCCATCGCGTGGGCATCTTCCACGGACGGAGCGCAACGTCCTTGGAGGGCGCCATGAGGAATCCTCGGCAGTGGCCCAGATCCGATCGGTTGCCGACGTACCATCCTGTGTACTGATCCGCGGTGGCGTCGTCGGGCCAGCGCGCGAACCAAAGCATCATCCCCGCGTCGTCCATCTTGACGTACGTATGCCGCCCGTTGACGAGCTGACAGCCATCGCCCCGCTCGTCACGTCGCCGGTAATTGCCGAAGCATCGACGCGCATCCGAATGCGTGCCCTGCGGCAACGTACCGCTCAGCACGAGGCTGGTGGCAAAGGCGCTGCTGGCGCAAGGCTCCTCCTCCGGCGTCCACACGACGCAGCGCACGCCGTCCTCGAGCCACGAGTGCTCGCCTGTGAACGCGTTCCCCGTGTATGCTTTCCAGGGCGAGTCGTGTGGATGTGGAGAGAGCGCGGAGGCGCCGCTCGAGTGTCGGTAGATGAAGCCGCGCGCCTCGCCAGCCTCGTTCCGGCGCTGCGCGTGCCAGAAGCCATACTCGTGGTTGAAGGCGATGCACCGGCGCGCGTCCTCGCAGTGGAGCCACATCGGCCGCCCGTTGATGAGCTTGCTCTCATCGAGCTTGTACAGGCCGAGGAAGGCCTGCGTCTCGTCCGGCAGCGAGGCAGCGGTCGTCGCGGGATTGAGCTCGAGCTCGAGAAGAGGCGGCGCGCGCATGCGCGCGAGATCCATCCGCTCCTGCAGCGCCTGCACCTGCGTCGAGAGTGACGCCACTGTGCTGTTGAGCGTCGCGACGCTCGTCACGTATAGATCCATGTGGCGCTGCGTCGCCTTGCGCAGGTGCATCTCGTGGTCGCGCCTGCGGACGAGCTCGGTGCAGCCAAGCTTGGCGTACGGGCACTCGACGTGCTCAAACTCGCAGTCTGTCTGGAGGTGCTCCAGCAGGTCGCCAAATACGCCTGTCCAGCCGCAGTGCTCCTCGCCATCTTTCACTTGGCTGCGTGCGTGCTTGCACTTGGCCGGCAATCGACAGATTTTCTTCTCGACGTCGCTAAGTTCGCGTAGGGTGGAGCGGGTGATGGCTTCGCCGCAGCCGCCCGGGCACTTGCCCCCGGCTGGCGAGTCGAGGTGCACGTCTAAGCACTCCTCACACGCCGAATGCCCGTTCTTGCAAGCGGTCCTCGGCCTAATCATCACGTCATAGCAGATGACGCAAGTGATGTTCTCGTCGGTCGTGGTCTCCAGGCACGTCTCCCAGCCGCCCAAGGGGCAGATGGGCAGGTTGGTGCGTTGCATGCAATCCGCGCTGGCCGTGCTCGTTCTTGGGGGGCGCTCCCATCAGTCACTTCCTCCCAGGCACTGCCGAGTGTGAGGGGTGTCAGACCGTTACACAAATCGACGCGTTGTACCGGGCGTGCATGGTTTTAGGAGGATGCTTCCCCTTTGTCGTTTCTCGTTTCTTATAAAAGACACTTTAGTTCTCTAGACTCAGACATATGTACAGGAGAACAGGACATGAAGGGTTCTTACAAACCGCTTTCACCTTACCACATCAGGGTACCACATGTGACGATGGTCTGGTCCACGTGCCGTCGGCCCGGGGCTGGGCGGAACTCCGAGCCGGGCCGCAGTCGTTGCAATCGGCGTCGGAAGCCCAGTTGCACGTCTCGGCGCTCCAGATTGGCAGAGGAGGAGCGGGCTGCCGGCTCCCGGCTGACGTCGACGCGGCGTCGACGACGACAGCACGACACGACGTGCGATGCGGCGCGGCGCGTGCTCGCCGGCGCCAAACAGCCGCTGAAGTTCGTCACCAACTTCTGCTACGTTCGTCACCAACTTCTGCTACGCTGGAGATGGCACCGTCAAGATGTTCCATCTCATCCAGAACTGGTGGGCTTCTTGAAATGGACTTTTCTCGTTCACCGCGTGCGTGACACACATACGCCCACACGCCGTTGCCGCCCGGATGGAAGAATCGGTCACCAAAACTCCGTGTTACAGAGCGGCCTGCCCACCTACAAGGCGGGTGATCGGATCCGCATGACGCTCGCCCCTCCGCCACCACACCCGGTTCCAATGATGGGATCGGAAGCCAATCGGGTTGCAAATGCCAGGGTCACAGGGCTCAAAAACGCAAGGTGGAGCAAGATCAATAAGTACAAAGGCTTCGTCAAGCAGAAGCAACTAGCCAAGTTCGTCGAGGAGCCAAAGCCACGGCGGCCACGGCCCCACAAACCCACCCTGTCCGTGACCACCGAAGAGCTGCACGCCAATCACGTGTTTGTCTTGCACATTTACGAACCGGAGCTAGCCACCACCCTCGAGGTGGCCGAGCTCGAACGCGCAAAGGCGCTCGGACGAGGCGCCGGGGCCAAGATTCGTGATCACCCGTCGAGACTTGACTATACAGTCGGCGCCAAAATGCAACATTCGGAAACCATGAAGCGGGTCTACATGACCAGGGAAGAGCGATTGGCGGCCGGTCGGCGTAACCAAGCCGCCTATGTTGCACGAGAGCGCCAGAAGCCCATGAACCCTGACGTGGCTGCCCCACTAACCCTGACCTCTGCGCGAGCTGACCTCGCCTTCTGTGCCGAAACAAGCAGGTCTATGGACCGGGCGAGTACTTCACCTTCTCGTGGAAGTTCGCGAGCACCTACTGCAAAGGCGGGAACAAGCTGATCATCTTCGTGGTCCTTTGCGACGAATCCGGCTTGTCCTACTACGCAACTACGGCACGACCTCCGATAAGAAAACGCCGGGCGGCGGTGATCAGGAGATCATCGTCGTGAAGAAGCCCGAGCACCAACTGCCGTTGGCGGTCGTCACCTTCTTGAACCCCTTCACGCCGCCTCGGTCCTCTGCATGAGGGAAACATGTTCCGTCTGCGTGCACCTGCGGCTCTCTCTCTTCGCCGAAACTTGCCTATCGCACACGCACACCAAGTGCCCGGACTTGCCACCACGTTTGCCGGGTGCAATGGAAGGGCTGGGTTGGGGGGGGGGGGGGGGGGGGGGGGGGGGGGGGG
>PJAB01000461.1:0-26291 GCA_002887195.1 Chrysochromulina parva | reverse complement strand
GAGGGAGGGGGTGGCGACGGCTCAGGCGCAAAGGGGGAGGGAGGCGGCGGCGGCAAAGGATGCGGCGATGGCGGAGGTGACGGCGGTGGAGAGGGCGGAGGGGGTCGGAAGGGCGACGGCGCATCGGGAGAGGGTGGAGGTGGTGGCGATGGCTCGGGGGAAATGGGAGGTGGTGGTGTCGGCGGCGGCGGCATCGGCGGCGGCGGCGAAGGTGGCGGACGCGACGGAGGAGGCAGCGCCGGAGGGGGCGATGGCTCGGGCGTCGACGGCAACGGCGGCGGCGGCGGCGACGGCAGCGGCGACGACGGCGGCGGCGGCAGCAGCGACGGCGGCGGTGGTATCGAGGGCGGAGGCGGCGCCGGCGGTGGCGGTGGCGGTGGCGAAGGCTCTGGTGACCGAGGTGAAGGAGGGGGTGGAGACGGCGGCGGAGGCGAAGGCGGTGGTGCCGAGGGAGGCGGCGGCCTTGGCGGCGGCGGCGATGGAGGAGGCGGGGTAGGCGGCGGCGGCGAGGGTGCTGGCGGCGCAGGAGGCGGCGGCGACGGCGGCGGCATCATTGGCGATGGAGGAGGCGGGGTGGGCGGCGGTGGCGATGGTGCCGGCGGAGCAGGAGGGGGTGGAGATGGCTCGGGCGTCGACGGCGCCGGCGGCGGTGGCGGCGACGGCGACGGCGACAGCGGCTGAGGCGGCGGAGGCGGCGGAGGTGACGTCGGCGGGAGCGAAGGTGGCGAGGGCGACGGAGGCGGGGGAGGCGAAGGCTCCGGTGACGGCGACGGAGGGGTTGGGGGAGGCAGGGCCGGAGGCGGTGATGGCTCGGGCGTCGAAGGCGCCGGAGGCGGCGGCGGCGACGGGTCCGGCGAGAGCGCCGGCGGCGGCAGCGATGGAGGAGGTGTGGTGGGTGGAGGAGGAGGCGAGGGCGAAGGAGGGGGCGGTGGTGACGGCTCAGGGGACGGCGGCGGCGACGACGGCGGCGGTGGCGGCGGCGGCGGCGATGGCTCTGGTGGGCCCGGCGATGGCGGCGGCGGGGGAGAAGGCGGGGGGCTCCGCGGTGGAGGAGTCGCTGGCGGCGTCCCGGGTGGTGGACGCGGAGGGGGGAGATCTGGTGTTGGCGGCGGCGGTGGTGAAGGCTCAGGTGATGGTGGAGGAGCCACTGGGCTGGGCGGCGGCACCGAAGGTGGTGGCGGCGCCGGTGGCAACGATGGCGGGGGGGAAGGTGGCAATGAGGGAGGCGGCGAGGGCGGAGGCGACATCGTGACCGACAGTCCCGCAGGCACTGCAGCCGACGGGTCGATGGCCACCCGAGCTTGGACGCTAACGCTCATGTTCAACGTCGAACCAGGGCACGATACATTAGCAAGAACCGACATCGTCTCGTTGAGCAACTGCAAGATAGCCTCAGCAGCAGCCGATCCGCCGATGGCAAGTGTGGGCGAGGCGATGACGATGCTCACGGTCTCTGTACAGACCTCGGATGACCCCTGCAGCTGACGGCGACGAGATTGAACGTCGTCGAAAGCAAAGTGCTCGTGATCGAGGATGCGAAGACGCGCTCCCGACGGAAGCACCCCGCTGAGCTGGCGACGTCCAGAGCCCGTCGGCGCTGAAGGTGCTCCATACATCCCAGGGGCAGGCGCGTAGATGTAGTACGAGCCTGGTGGCGGCGGCGGAGTACGTGGGTTGTTCGAATAGTACGTCGCTGCTGGCGGTGGTAGGGCCGGCAGGCTCGGCGATCCCTGCGTGGTGGAGGAAGCCGTTCCCGGTGGCGTAGATGGCGACGGTGCCATGCCAAGCGTGGGCGGTGGCGTAGATGGCAACGGTGCCATGCCAAGCGGGGGAGATCCGGGTGAAAAAGCTGGGAACAGCGGCGGTGGGGACTTCGGCGCCGCTGCGGGAAATGCTGGCGGCGGAGACTTCGGCGCCGCTGCGGGAAATGATGGAGGTGGCTTAGCCGGCGACGTCGTGGGGTTCAGTGGCGGCGTTGGCGGCGCAGGTGGCGGGGGCGAAGCCGGCGACGTTGTGGGGTTCAGTGGCGGCGCAGGTGGCGGTGATGGAGGTGGTGGCGAGAAAGGAGGAAGTGGCGGTGAGGCGGGTGGCGGTGGTGCACCTGGCGGCAGAGGTGGCTCCGCTGGAGGTGACGGCTGGAATGGTGGTGACGCAGGCGGCGGTGGTATCGACGGCGGCGAGGGCTCTCTCGGCGGCGGCGGTGCGGGCGGGGACGAGGGCGAGGGCGGGGCCGGAGGTGGAGGAACCGGAGATGGAGTAGACGGAGGGGGGGGAGTCGGGGAGGGAGATGGCGGAGAGGGAGAGGGAGATGTCGACGGTGGCGGCGAGGGAGATGGCGGTGAGGGGAAGGGAGGTGGAGGCGATGGAGGCGGGGGAGACCCCGAGGGTGGGGGGAAAACCGCGGTTGGTGGTGACGTCGCCGGCGGCGGCAAAGCGAGCGCAGGAGGGGGTGGAAGGGCGGCCGGATTCGGCGTGCTGCCCATCCCGAGTGCTGCCTGCAGCGCAGCAAGCCCAGACGGACTGAGCTGAGTCTGGATGTTGAGCCCCACATTGAGAGCCGTGCTGGCAGTGGACCCGCCGGCAGTAACACTCCCGATGGAGGAGGTTGCGCTCAACACGTCGTTCGTGAGCTGACCAGCGCATGCTGCCCCGTTAGTGCAGGCATCGCCTTGTACGCCAACGGATGCGAACGTTGGGGGCGGCGGCAGGCTTGGCGGTGGAGGTGCAGTTGGCGGGCTCGGAGGAGCAGCCCCTGGAGGAAACGGTGGGGCCGACGGAGGGCTGGGTGGCATGCTCGGCCGCGGCCTGCTCGGTGGTGGGGACGGTTCGGGAGCGAACGGTGATGGCGGCGGCGGCGGAGAAGGCGGCGGGCTCCGCGGTGGAGGGGGACTTGGCGGCCGTAGCGGGGATGCAGACGGAGGGGGTAGATCTGGTGCTGGCGGTGGCGGTGGCGACGGCTCCGGAGATACGGTACCGTGTGCCATGGGGCTCGGGGGAGAAACGGTCGGGGGAGACGGTGGGGCCGACGGAGGGCTGGGTGGCATGCTCGGCCGCGGCCTGCTCGGTGGTGGGGACGGTTCGGGAGCGAACGGTGATGGCGGCGGCGGCGGAGAAGGCGGGGGGCTCCGCGGTGGAGGGGTGCTTGGCGGCCGTAGCGGGGGTGGAGACGGAGGGGGAGAATCTGGCGACGGCGGTGGAGGCGGCGACGGCTCTGGAGATAGTGATAGCTCTGGAGACGGTGGTGGAACACCGCTGGCCGGGGTGTAACCTCCTGCCAGCTGGAGCCGACGCTGCATCGTCATCGGTTGCTTCAGCATCGCCGTGATGTGCGCAGCGGAGCAGGTAGCCTGCTCGGCTGCGGGCAGCTTCTTGGAGCCAGCAAAGTGAAGAACAGTGTAGTCTTCGACGTCTACCGTGTCCATGTCACTGGCCTCGAAGTCTTGCCAGGTCAGAAAGCCGAGGCCATCGAGGATCGTGCCCTCCGGCCAGCACTCGACCTGACCAGCAAGGGCGAGGTATGCGACGCCGAGACCGAAGCTGATCGTATTGGGGGCAAAGAAGGCGAAGTGCTCATTGGCGACGAACCAGCGCTCGAAGCGCCGATCTATCCCCGACGCGCGCCAGCGATCGAGGTGCACGAGCGTGATGCCGAAGTTCCAGGCAGTCTCGTTGCGAAATGTGTTCAAGCCGCTGATCTCGGAATGGAGTTGCGTGAGCTTTGGCTCGAGCGCGCCGGGGGCGCAACGTTTCTGCACCGTGACGACTGCCTTGTCGCAGTCGCCACTCGCACAGGGCAGAGCAACGACGCCGATCGTGCCGAGGAATGACGTGTCTTCCTCGTCGTCCTCCGCGTCGTCCTCGTCTGCGCAGATCGGGTAGCCTGCGGGGGCGCCGATCGTGCCGAGGAAAGGCGTGTCTGCATACGTATACTCCCCCGTGCGAATGCGGAATCCACCACGTGACGAGTCCCACTGCTGCATCTGGCACGACGCAATGACGGCCGGGCCATGTGCGCTGCGCCCTGGGCTATCGACCGGACCCGCATGGTAGAGCTCGCGAAGATCGTCCTGCACGCACACGTCGTCGTCGAAGAGCAGCACGCGCCCATGCTGCATCTGGGGCAACAGCGGCAAGTAAAAACGGAGCAAGTTCAGCGGGTGCGAGTGCTTCGGATCGGAGTCGGACGCGGGGTCGCGGAGTGACCAGAGTGTGCGGCGCGGATCACCCCCGACGCCCTTGCGAAACGCCGACCGCATCCATACGGGCGTGACGCCGCGCTCCTCGAGGGCCATCTCCGCATCCAGCAGGGTCGTCACGCGCACCGAATGCCGATGGGGGACGCCCTCGAGGGGGTCGTCCTGCATCAGGCGCTCGATGCGCTCCGTATCGGTTGTGAAGAGGTCCCACGAGATGCAGGTCCGCGGCGACGCCGACGCGTGCGCACTCCGAAGGACCGCGAGCATCATCTCGGGGCGGTCGCTCAAAATGCACGCCCGCACCGTGTCAGCGGGGGAGCATCCGGGCGCGAATGTCGGGGGAGGATCGGTGCTCCGAGCCCCCGTGATGGCGCCGGCGAGCAGCGCCCAAAGGGCCACGAATGGACGCCCCATGGAACCTCAGGAAACAGGCAAGCGTCTTGCTCTTTCCAAGGACCGTGGTTTGTCGCGGATGCCGGATCCCCTAGACGCTTCTGTGGGATTGAGCGACGACCGATCTCAAGACAAATTTGGGAGTAAGTTTTGCGAAACGCAGCGCCGGGGAGTTGGCATACCTCTGGCGCCGTCCGAACCACATGGCGCGACTTGGGACTTTAATTACGAGTGTGACGCAGAGGGGGAACGGTTACGCGTCGCTGAGGCAGCTCCTGGTTCCGGGAGTTTCGTTAAGTTTGGGACGAGTTTGCGAAAAGCGGCGCGCGCGCGGCATACCGCTGCGCGGTCCGGACAACAGTGCGCGTCGTGGGCTGCAGCCTCAGAGGAGGAGGCGCTGTCTCTCATCACTGGTGAACTGTCAGATGTTCAACTTTTTCCGACCAACGGGAGGATCCACACCGAGTTCGTGGAAGGAAGACGACCAGCGCCGACAAGACAAACCTGAAAACAAACCCAAGCGCTCCCCTCAAAAGTCTCCATCCGACATCCATGCTCTGCCAGCACCGAATTCTCTGCCAGCCCCATCTCGTCAGCCGCCACCGCAGGGCGAAGCGCTCAAACGGCCAGACCCCATTGCGGACAGCCCCGCTCCCCGAAGCTCGAAACCAACAGGCGTGCGCGCTCAGGAATCATGCGTTGCAGAGGTTAGGTCAGACCGAAAACCAACAGGCGTTCGCGCTCAGGAATCACGCGTTGCAGACCAAAGGTCAGACCGAATAAAAACGCCAGCGGATAGCCCAGCTCCCCGAAGCTCGAAATCAACTGGCGTACGCGCTCAGGAAGAAGATGCGCCTCGACGTGTCATCACGGCCGCCAATTTTGGATGTGAGCAGCCATCAAAGCGTCCGGCATGCCGTTCGCCCACTGCTCTCATGGAGGCCATCCAATCTTTAATTGTGGAGGCTGACATGGAAGAGCTGCGTGCGTCGTCACACATGATTCGATCCGACGCCGGGAGAGCCGCGCCGTCATCTCGGCTGCCCTTGCCTCGGCTTGAGTCCGAATCAGCGGGGAGAAACTCACAAGCTGTCCCGTCAGCAGCAACATTAGCAGCAAAAGCAGCAGCACCGATCGGTGTGGCTTCCACAGCGACGGCCGATGCCATCGCAAGGAGTAGACGGCCAATTTCAAGTGCATCGGTGCAGCAAGGTACGCCCGAGAAGCCAACATCGGCAGCAGAACCTCCAGGGGTCGAAGAAGACATACGAGTATTGCGGGCTTTGTTTGCAAATGAGTTGACTGTTGCAGCGATCCCAACATCAACCTTGTCACCATCATCCCCATCATCAGGGTCCGCGCACGCATTCGAAACAGGAGCTGCGCCTGCAGATGCGGCTGCAGATGCGCCTTCCGCAGCCTCGCTAGTACCGGTGCACGCAGATTCAGCTATCGTTCCTGTGGAGCCTATGCCGATGCCCACGCTCGCTGGGGCGGCTGCGAACGAAGGCGCGCCAACAATCGCATCCGTGCCTGCGCCTGCGCCAGCGTCGACGCTTGAGTGTACCCGACCACAGGCAACGAACCAGTCTCGGTCGAACCCGGACGACGTCGTAAGGGCCGACGACACGCACGCAGGAGCAAGCGGCTCCAAGCGATACGAGGTGTCGCGCACACGTGGAGCAGCGGACCCGACTGTCGCCGAGGGCATGCAAGCATCGGGAAGCTCGATGCAATCTACGCCCTTCTATGCTGGGCAGCCTCTACCGAACGCGTGTGCAACACCACCACCTGCTTGGGAGCAGGCGAAAAAGAGCATCATGGCCGAGAGGGGAGCTCAGCTACCATCTGCCATCCCCGTCGAATCCACGAGCGCTGATGAGGAGGATGGCCAAGGCAGCGTTGGTGGAGGGCTGCCGACGCCCGATCGGATTCGGACTGCGTCGGCGGAGGACTCATTCGCTATTCTCAAGACAGAGGAAATCAACTCTGACCCGTTGCTTGTGGAGTCGGCGCTCGCTCGCCTTGGGTCTCTATGCAGCGCACGCCAAGCGGCGAAGGCCCGGTCGCTTCCTCTGCTCGCCGATGGCATCGGGAGCATCGTGCGGGTGCTCGATGCGCATGGCGAATCGGAGAGCGTGCAGGCGGCGGGGTGCAGCCTCATCAGTCGCCTTGCAAGCAACGAGGCTCGAAAGCAGGAGGCAGTTGATGCTGGCGCGTTCGGTGCCATCCAAGCGGCTTTCAGCAGACACACGGCATCTGTGCGAGTGGCCAAGTGGGGAGGGCTGGCCGTGCTGAAGCTCACGCAGGACTCTTCGGTTAGGTGTCAGCTGGCCATCGCGGCCGGACTTGGAGACGCGCTGAGCTCCGTGGTCACCGAACTCAGTCATACGCGTGGAGCACTCAGCAAAGACTGCAATGCCAAGGCGCTGGCAAGCATTCACCTCGCACAGAACTGGCTGCAGTTCCACTCTGACCTTGTAGCTGGACCAAACCACTTTGTGGTCTTCAGAGATACCGCAGGGCTCCCCTCAAAGGTCGCCCGGAGATACGATGATCCACGAAAGTCGCCGCCTCGCCTGGACTGGAGCCCTGAGGCGCAGATGCTAGCAGGCACACCCGCCGGTGCGCTGAGGCCACCATTCGAGTGGAGTGTGCGCGGCAGTCCTGTGTTCCCATCGATGAACAAGGGTCAGGAGGTGGAGGAGCCAGAACCAAAGGGGTGGGTCGCTTGCTTAAAGCCGTGCCTCACCTCGCTCCGCGAAGAGCGCGCAGCTTCTCGAACGTAAGCTAGGTTAATAGAAAGCTTATATTTGCGGGTTTCCGCCGGGCCAATCTTAACATTACCCATTGTACTCGTTACAACGGTGAGGCCTATTCACATACATACCGTCTCGGAACGGTAACGAAGTCAGAGTTAGTTCGTATGAACGCGAACATGTACGACCGTGTTGGGAATTTTCATTCAGCGTGACCCCGCACGTTTCCCGCCGTATGAAGATCGGCCAGGCGTCGTCGTTTCTAAAGCCGCCTCCCGGCCGCGCGCATGGGCCTTCGAAAGCTTCCGCGGGCGAATGCCAAGGAGACGCTCACCGATGGTACGGCATCGGTTGGGACCAGAATAGCTGTCGCCGCGGACCTCCCTCGGGATGGCATGCGCCCTGGCCGGGAGGCGCAACGCAGTCGAGAGGCGCCAAAGCAAGCTGCAAACATTGCGGACTTCTCGCTCTCGCAGCCGCCCCCCTTTGACGTGCGCGCGCCCGAGCTACTGCACGAGGTCGTCGGAACGCTGCCCGAGAAGCTGCGCTGCCCGCAGGCTGACTTTGAGATTGACGCCACGAGCAGGGAGGCTTGCTTGCTCGCCACGCATGCCTTCTGGTACCTCTTCGTCTCGCTGCAGCTGCCGCACCTCGAGACGCAGCGCGACGAACTCCTCCGGCTGATGGCTGTGCAGTACGCTCGCCTGACCGTCAAGCTCGTGTGCGCGATCGACACGTTCCTGGACCACTTCGCGCCGCTGGTCGCAACCGTTGAGCTGGTGGCACTGCGCCGGCACGGCGCGCTCGGCTCTCAGAGCCAGCAGGGTCCCGCGGCCGCGGCCGTCTTCCGGCACCTGCTCGCGCTGCTCGGGGCGCCGCCGCTCAGCCCGGAGCGCTTCACGCAGCACATGCGCTTCGCGGAGCGGCTGGGGTCCGAGGCTGCTGCGTCGGCGACCCTCGCGGGTGCGTCCAAGACTGCCACGTCCGAAAAGGGCGTATCTGGGGCGATCACTTGGAATCTTGGCGCCAACAACGGGCCTGTGCGCGCCTCGCCGCTTGGCCCGATCCTCATCCCGCAACTGCCGCACATCGAGCGGCCCGAGGGCGGCACAGCCAGCGCGGCGATACTGCCCGCCATCGCTGGGGCCAAGCCGCCGTCGCTCGGCCTGAAGCGCGCGAGTGGCTCGAATGCGAGTGTCTCGGCGTTTTTACCCAGGAAAGGGACCCCGGAAGGGTGGGGCACGATGCGCCAGACGGTGGCCGTGCAGGCGATGGTGAAGAGCAAGTCGAAGCTCCGGCGCGAGAAGGCGGCGTCGACGGGTCAATTGCTCGGGAGCCTCTTGCCCGCGCGCCCCTACCGGCCCCCTCGCCTCGCATGCGACCTAAACCGGCAGTCGCCGCTGGTCGCGATCTTCAAGGGAGTGCCGCCGGCCTCGGTGCTCGCCACGCCAGAGCTCATGGACTTTGCGACGCGCAGCGGCTTCGGCCGGCCGCTTGGCAGCAGCGAGGCACGCAGCAGCAGCAGCAGCAGCCAGGCCGTGCGCGCGCTTCAGGGCGCACGAGCAGTGACCGTGCGACACAGCGCACCTGGCGTGGGCGCGCGCAGCCGCCTCGGGGGCACCGCCTCCTTCCAGGCGCTCCAGCCGGCGGGTCTGGTGGAGCGCAGCCGGAGACGCCTCGAAGACTACTTCGTAGCCTCGAAGGGTGAGGACACGACTATGCTCATCTTCGAGCGCACCATGGAGTCACGATGCCGCGGCATCGACGGACAGCGCGATGAGAAGCTCCTCATGTCAAGGCCCGAGCTAGCCGACTACACGCTCGAGCTGGCCAACCATACGCTCAACCCGAGCCCGCTGCGCATGCGCAAGGACTAACTCTCACGTTAGTGTCGTTTCGTGTGCTCGGCGTAGCGCCCCGACGCGCCCCGCCCCCGCGATGGCGATCGCGCGACGTTTTCGTAACGTCATACGAGATGTGGCGCCGCCACGAAACGCTCATCTAGTAGCTCCAAAGAGCATAGAACCATAGTAAGAGAACATAAAGAAATTCCGGCGTCCTTCAAGGTGTTTTTGAACAGGAATGTCCTCCCGGATCGGAGAGCAATTCGTAACCACAAGTTGATTACGATAATAAACACTCGCAATGTCAGCCGTGACAATTTTTTTTATTTTTTTTCCGGTCTCGCTTACCGGTAACGATAATGACACACACAATCACAACCATAAAATCATTAAACGCGAACGACGCAATCGATGCGTTGATCGCGCTCTGTAGATTCGCACGCATTCGCCAGCGCGACGCTTGCGCCCGTTGCGCGCGTCGGTGACCGGCTCATCCGACGTCCCGGCCTTGTCAAACGACGTCTTCGTCGGCGTCGCGGGAAGCCACGATGGTCTTCGCTCCAGTGCAGACTGCCATCGTGCAGACTGCGATCGTGCTTCCCTAACATCCAGAGGGCGCGCAAAAGACACGCCGGGATCCCGCGCATGGCATGCGCGACTCTGCACTAGCGTTTGCTACGCAGTGAGCTACGCTGCGCGTTTTGCGTGGATGCCGCGCAGGAATCACCTAGCATGCGCTCTTGTTCTTGACCGTAGCGAGTCGCACGAGCCGATAATGATGAGGTTGAATCTGTGCACAGGCGCGCCCGATGGCGCGCCCCCATCAGGGAACGCAAAGAGTCGCACGACACGTCATCGCATGACGAAGACGGTGTCATGCGACAGGAACTGTTCTGTACGGCGAGTGTTCGGCACCATGTTGTTGTGTCTCATACCCATGGCTGCCGCGCTTGAAGATGATCTGCGAGGAAGAGAGGCGACGCAGGAGCAGCGCGGTGAGAGAGGGTGCACAGCGAGCAGCAGGCAGAGACTACGCTCTCTGCGCAGTCAGCAGAGGAGACTGACTTCAGTTCCTGTTGGCCATCCTTTCTGCGTGCGCGGGTCGCGCTCCTCGTCGTTGCTGCGCCAGAGTGTTCTGGGTGCATATTGAAGCGCTCGCCGAGCCTCCCGCCATGGGCAACAGGGCAACGCGGTCTTCGCAGTGCCGACCGACAGCTGGAACGATCTGAGATTCCGCCAGTTTTCGATTGACTTTCATTTCGGTAAGTTTTCGGTCAGAGCTTCGCGCGGAATTACTTACGAACGGGCCATGTTTCCCGAGATCATGGTTCAAATTAATTTTGACGCACTGCCCTGTGCAGAAAAAACCTTTTCTTGTGCTTCGTTTTCGGAACTCGCAATGTGTTTCATTCTTTGTGTGGGCGAGAAATGAGGGCCCCAGAGAAAGGGTTGCAGGAAAGGGGCGGGCATGCTGTCTTTCTCCCCCCCGTTCGGGAAGCCCAGGTTCTCGAACTCAACTCGTCGGCCGAGTTGGCACCTCACATGGGATGACGAAAACGCTGGCTCGATTCATTGCAGCACCTTTGTGCTCATTCAAGACGTGGCCGGAATCGATGTCCGCACAGTCGCCCAAGACCATCCCAAACTTGTGCAGTGCATGGCGAGCTGCGCCTGGGCGGACCACCAAAGCAAGGGCACATCCTGCCGAGTTGCAATCTATGACGTCGCTGGGTGCACGGATGGCGAGCTGCCGTGCTTGCTCAACGACGGCACCGATGACTGGAGGATCGACACGGAGGACCGATTCAAGGGCTGTGCCGCCACGATGCTCCCTGTGCTCCTCAACGACCAGGAGGACGACACTCAATGCGCTGTCAACCCTCTACCGTCCCCGCCCCCGCCGCCCCCGCCGCCGCAGCCGCCCCCGCCGCCCCAGCCGCCCCCGCCGCCCCTGCTGTATCCCCCTATTTGCTTGTTTCCAATCTCCTGCTTTTGGTCTCTCTTTAGACCGCCCCCGCCCCCGCCCTCGCCTTGGCGCGAGGTGTACCCCGCCTCCCCCGCCCCCGCCTCTCCCCGGCCGACAGAATGGCCGACAGAGGAGCCGACAGAGGAGCCGACCGAGGAGCCGACCGAGGAGCCGACAGGCGTGTCGACAGGGGGGTCGCTTTTCCAGCCCCCCTGGCCGCCTTGGCCGCCCGTGCCAGGGTCCGTGGCTTGGTCCGAATTGTACCCCGCCGCCCCCGCCCCAAGCCCTCCAATCCCGGGATGGTTGCCATGCGCGCCGTTCCCCGCATGCGCCGTGACACCACACCCGCGGCCGCCACCGCCGCCGTCGTCGTCGCCTCGCGCGGATCCCCTCCCAGCCCCTTGGGATCCCCTCGGCATCGGCCTGACCGAGGAGTCTCCGCGGCTACTGGCGGCGCTGGGGGCGTTGGGGGTGCTACTGCCGTGCGCCCTCCTCTTGGCGTGCCGGGTGCGTCGTAAGGAGCGCCGGCTGGTGCAGCTCGAGGCAGAGAAGCAGCGGCTGCAGTTCGAGGCTGCGATGGCCTTCAACGCCCTCGCTCAGGTTGGGCGTCGTGAGGATCGCCGTGTTGAGCGCCGCGTCTCTTTCGCGGTGCCCAACACGGCGTCGGCTGCCCAGAACGGCGCTGACCACGGCGTCACATCCGCCGCGCTCGAGATGGAATCTGGGCTCGAGATGGAAGCACGGAGAGGGGTGGCGGGGGGAGGGGGGGCGGCAAGCGGAGCAGGGGTGGGGTTGGGAGTCGGGTTGATGTCGGCGGGCGCGCCCGCGGCGGCTGATATCTTGCCACACGGAGGACCTCGCCCGTTCTGCATCAGCTTCAGCTTCGGCTCCGAGCCTTCTTCCGTCAGCGAGATCTCAACTGTTTCATCCCCGCCTTCGATCAACTCGGGAGGCCTGTGCGACCAGAGTACTGGTATTCAGCTGCTGCGCCCGAGGCCGGTTCCCGGCGTGCGCCTCGTCCGCCTCGACCGACACAGCGGCGCCGACGGCGCCGATGGCGCCGACGGCGGCAGCGCCGACGGAAGCAGCTCGAGTGGTGGCTTCGAGAGTGGCCTGGGCACCAACCACCGGGAAAAGGCCTCCCCGGACAACGGCGTCGGCGAGAGCGGCGCATCCGGAGCCAGCGGCAGCGCCGCCGCCACCGCCGCCACCGCCGCCACCGCCAACGCCGGTGCGCGCGGGCGTGGGGTCCGTTGGGGACAAGGAGCGTTCCACCTGTTGCTGGCGAGCCTCGGCGGCGCTCGTTCTTGGTCTCCTCCCTCCCCACTTAGTCCAAGCACAGCTGCTCCTGTGCAGGAGCAGCTTGAGCTTGCAGCCAGTGTTGGCGTGGCAAAGGAGACGCGCGCTCTCACCGCTCTCTACGAGGCGACGGGGGGTGCGTTATGGACCTCGATGGGCCTCTCCAACCGCGGCTGGCTGGTTGGCGAGCTCTGCACAGGCCGGGAGACCAACTGGGCGGGGGTACACTGCGAGCGCGGTGGCCACAGTGGTGTGTATGGCCTTTCGCTCCACGCCAACGGACTTCGCGGCACGTTGCCCACCCAGATCGGCTGGCTCACGTCGCTTCGCGGGTACCTCGGCCTTGGGAAGAATGCGCTGAGCGGCACGATGCCCACCGAGTTTGGACGCCTCTCGAACCTGAACCGCATCTATCTCAATGGCAACCGGCTCTCTAGCACGGTGAATGCCTGCACGCCCGCTGAACCCTCTCGACGGCCTACTCGTGGCTCATTCCCTTTGGCGACGCGTGGAGGGCGTGTTGCCGACGAGATCTCAACCCATGAACGCCTTGCTCGAGCTCGCCGGGCTGCTAGCACACCAACGGCCGACCGGTGGCTAGGGCGTCTCATGTAGCCTGGATGGTTACTCAGATGGTCACGCGGCCAACGGCACGGGCCATGGCACGGGCAATCTCACTTGCGGGTGCCATCCGTACTCCTGTACCCGCGCCCACAGATCCGATCCCCCGGCTCTGGCTGCTCCTCGAGCACTTATGGATCGAATGGCGAGTTGGGCGCGATCTTTGGCCCTGCGGACTTGGGCTGCCCCTCTACCGCGCTAACGTCGACCGTTCGCGCCGTGACTGAGTCTGCAGAGGGCGTGTGGGTGGCGACGGGCGCAGACAAGGCAGCTGCGACAGCGGCGACGTTGATGCAGTCGCGCCTGCAGCGCACGCTGATGCAGTTAGGAATCCAGCCGTTCACGTACCGTTCACGCCGACGAATGATGTTGATGACGGCTGATACACGACAATGTATGGGCAAGAGAACTTGCGTTCCCTTGCCGGATACACATGAGAACCATACGGCAGAGAACTTGCGTTCCCTTGCCGGTTACACAAAAGAACAATGTGCACGCGGATGGCTGGCATGATGTGCGCGATGATACAGAGAACTTGTGTTCCCTTGCCGGATACACAATGAACACAATGAGCACGATGAACAATGTGCATAACATGCTGTGCGCGAGGCCCGATGCTGTGCGATGGTCCACAGTGTGATGGTCATTACAGTAATCTGGGGCTGGTCTGTGCCGTGAAATGCGCCGTGCGTGGGCTACCAGTCCTACCGTACCAGTGGGCATGGGCCAGTGGTAACGTCTCGGGCGAGTCGCACGGGTCTCCATGCGCGGTGTTCTCGCGGTGGATGAAGCCTTTTGCTTGATATCCCACCGTACCCAGAACCCACGCGACAGTCACGCCCCGCACTCGGCATCTCGGCCGGGCGGGCGCGGCGGGGGGGGAGGGGCGGGTTTCACTCAGTCTCTTGCATCGACGCTGCCTCTTCCGGCGTCGAACGCCGGCGTCGGCGTCGCGCTCGTCGGCTCGGCGGCCTCGCGGAGCGGCGGCGGGCGCGGGAGGCGGGACCTCGAGTGTCGAGAGACGCGACCCGCGCGACGCACCCCGTCCGCCGGCGGCGCCGGCGGACGTCCGGCGCGCAGCGAGGCGGACGGGACCGCCTTCCTCGTTATCGATGAACCTCCTAATCCCTACAATTATAATCGCCCCCGCGCCCGGCCGCCGGACGCCGTCCGGGCAGCTCATGTCCGGGCTCCGGCTGTGTGAACGACGTCTACCGTAAGATTAAAGATATCTATGAGATAAATTCATCGTGAAACGTGAAAGGCAGAATCATGAAAGCGCAAATAATTATCCAACAAACCTCATTTTCACGCGGGGCGACGGGCGCAGGGGTATGCATGCGGGCAAGCGGGAATGCATGCGAGAGAGGTCCCCGAACGTACGGGAGCGTGTACTGCTGACATGTACACTGCTCCGCGCGGTTCGTTTATTTGGAGTACTGGAGAGTTGCGACGCGACGACGGATGGGCGCCGGGACGTGTATGACCAAAGGGTGCTGCAAAGACTCAGCGAGTCTCCGGCCTGCACGCGGCCGCTGGGTGCTGGGCCGTGGGTCTGGGCGGAGGAGGCCTAGACTCATCCACCTTGCTCTTGACGACTTGAATGGCCGGGCACACCCACGCCCCACATGAGCACTGCATCCCTGACCAGTTGAAGTCACCGACGCGGGTGGAGCACTTCGCACAGGTGAGCTTACCTTGGAGGCAGCCCCCCCAGTCCTCGGTGCTCTTCATGTTGGTCTGCCCATCACTCCGAAGAAAGTGGGATGTACAACTCTCGACAGCTCCGCCCATCCGATGGTCTCGCTTGTGGTGCTTAAACGCGACCTGGCCGCCACCCGGCTCGTGGCTTTCGAGCACCTGGCCTGTGAAGAGTGGCGCACGGCACTTCCTGCATCTAAACACAAGCAGATCATCCTCTGTAGCCGTGCACGCAGCAGCGTCGGTCTTTGTCGTAGAGATGGGCGCTGTAACGGCAGGGGAGATAGGTGATACAAGAGCAGACGTTGTGGCAGAAGGAGTCATTGACACTGCGGGCGTGTTTGATGACATGAGCGATACCGCCTGTGAACTGGGGTTTGTCGCCGATGGCATCGCAACAGCGGCTGCACTCGTCTCGTCCTCTTCGTGTTGCAGTTGTTCAAGCTGCGCTTGCAGTTCAGCCATCTTTTCTTGGCGGAGGGCTCGTGCTACGATGGCAGCGGCGGCGGCGGGCTGCACTGTTGGAAGTTCAGGCACATGCGGCTGCAACGGAAGGGATTTCGCCTCTAATGTCTGTGGTGATTGTGCCAGCGGTCGCGAAGGTCGCCACGTTTTCGACTGGACTCCGCCTCGGCCTTGCATCCCCCCTGAGTGAGGCGGCTGCTCTTGAACTACTGGCGCCCCCGACGCTGCGGTTGCTGATGACGAAGCCTCATCGTCGTTCGATTTCGGTGGCTTGACCAGCACGCGAACGAATCTGCTTCCACCTTGCTCGATGATGGCATCGGCACGCCGCTTTGCTTCCCTGCTGGACAGGGATGTCAACATAGTCGCCTCCTCGTCCTCATCCTCATCCTCGTCGCTAGACTCCGTCGGTGCGACAGCTTTGCCCTTCCTAAGCTTCTTCAGACGGTACGCTTCACGTGCCGCCTTGGACGCCGCCTTTTTACGTGCACGCGTCTCGAGTGCATCGGCCGCCTCCTTTTTCCGAGCCACGGCAAAGGCATCCGCCGCAGCGGCCAGCTCCGCTGTCAACCGGCAGCCTGGGTGTAACGCTCGGCAGCGCAGGAACGCTTGGCTGACCCGCACGCGCTCGGCACTGGCTGCGAGGTACGCACAGGCTACCCATGTCGGGCCCACTCCAGCGACGGAGTCCACAGGACCTGCCATCAGGATGCCTCCATTTGCGACCCCCTGCTCGATCAGGTCGCAGCACTCGCCCAGCAGCAGTGCCGCGTCGCCCACACGTGCCGCGTCGCCGCATACGCCTAGATCCACAACCGTCAAGGTCGCTCCAATCGAGGCTGCGACCGAGGTGGCTGCCTCCACGGACGCTGACCCACCGCTGCTCTCGCCATTGTGGGTCTGGTCGGCCTTCGGCTGCTCGGCTGCCATCCCAGATGCAAACAGCAGCACGTGCACAATGCCGAGCATGCTCAGCAGCTCCTTATTCGCTGCTGCGGCAGTCTCCCCGAGGAACAAGTCAGTCGCCAATCTTCGCGGTACACCTGGGTCGATGGCAACCACGTATGCCTCGTCCTCGGCCGCCGCCTTCTTTGACGCCGAGGAGGCAGTAACGGCGGTAGCGAGGCGTTGCAGCAATAGTTGCGAAGCTGCGCTGGCTAGCACAGTGGAGAGTGGCAGCACAAGCTCCTCAGTTGGGGCACCTATCAATGCAGCTGCAGGCACCCAGGTGAGAGTGGTGCCTGAGGTGGGAACCTCTGTTGTCGGAACGAGCAGCAAACGGAATCGGTCCGCCTGGAGCATGTGGATGCCCTTGCGACCCGTAATCTTCGCGGTAAGGTGCATCTGAGCATCTGCTGCTGTGCCGCCTGCTGGTGCAAAGAGGCTGCCGGTTCCGTGGCACAAGGCTGCGGCAGCTGCCGACGCTAGAGCTTCATCGCTGCCGCCTGACAAGCCTGACAACTGTTCGGCAGCATAGATGGGGAAGGCCGCTAGACCGGCGCCGCTGCGATTGAGCAGCAGTGAACGCGTGCCGTCCACCGACCGTGTGTAAGCGGCGACGTAGCGATGGTGCGGCATAGCGATATTCTCCTTACACAGAACGGCCAATTCACATTCACGGTCATGGCGAATGAAAGGATCTCTGTAGATATTTTGTCTTTGTCTCACCGGTCCGTCCCAAACGCGGCGGGCGACCATCGTGCGGCTACTTGAACGCCCTAAGCAAGCCGGTGTGCTAGTCCACCGAGCGACGCGACCGCGGTGACAGCGCCCCCTGTGTTTCGTGTGGTAGTGGCTGGTCGGTACCTTGTGTGTCGATTCAACTGACCCTTTCGCAAGCAAGCAAGCTACGTAGTCGAAACAACACAAGTACCTATCAAGCGCACCCCTGCCGCCCCAGCCTGCCCCCCAGGGCTAGGCCTGGGGCCGGGCTGGGCCTTGGCGAGGCGGCGATTCCGTTCGTTGAACCCCCGTACAGTACAGTAAACTGGGACGTGTCCTGGCTGCCCCCCCGGCGCGGGTGTAACTTAGTCGTTCGACGGCGCGCGTCGCCAATATATTACGAACGGAGCCGTCTTAGGGCGCCGTGATTGCGTATCGATACACGACGGTGAGCCGGGCCGCACAGACGAGACCGGACAGGCGAGGCAGCCAGGCAGGCACGGACTTAGTTTTGAACCGTCCCGCTCGGCCTTGCACACACACATCAGGTCGCGGAAGCAACGCCTATGGGAGAAATATCCAGACCCTAGCGACAATCGAACGCTCTTCATCTTGGCTGTTTCTCCGCGGACTCCGCTCGCTCTCGCACCGCATGTCACATCTGATTGTTGCATGCGTGCCGCGCGAAACCTCCACCCTTTTCACCACACCTTGCCCGAGATCTGCCCGAGATCACTCCATCGCCTTCTCGCCGCAGCTGCCATTGGAGTCAAGTTGGTCGTCGGAGCCAAGCCGCTGCTTTTTAATTGGAGACAGCACCGCCCCTGACGAAGGAGCTGCTCTCGGCTGCTGAGCCCGCCGGCGCCAGTCCGTGCCCTCCTCTTGCCACGAGAACCAGTCTTCCCACTGGTCCGATCCATCGGGCAGCACGATGCGCGCCTGGAAGGTGCCGTCGACGAGGACGACGAGGACCTCGGCCGTGACCCACACTGCCGGTGCGTCCTCGCTCGCCGCCACCTCGACCTCAATCGTCTCGCCCTCGTGCAACCACTTCCAGCCGGCGGGCGGCGGCGGAGCGCCCGGCACAGGCGGACCTCCTCCCTGGTCCACAGGTCCCTGGTCCACGCCGAAGCCTTCCGTTCTCTCCTGTGACGTTGTCGTCGGCACGCTCTTGCTGCTACTGTCCGCGTGCGTCGCATTGGAATGGGTAGACTCCGAAGCCAGGCACGAGGCGGCCCCTTCCGCCGTCGGCTGCTGGGCCCGCCGGCGCCAGTCCTTGCCCTCCTCTTTCCACGAGAACCAGTCTTCCCACTGGTCCGATCCATCGGGCAGCACGATGCGCGCCTGGAAGGTGCCGTCGACGAGGACGACGAGGACCTCGGCGCCCACCCACGCGGGAGGCGTGTCCTCGCTGACCGCTACCTCGACCTCAATTCCCTCACCCTCGACGGGCCACACCCATTCCTCGGGAACTGTCAAATTCTGCTGCTTCTTGGCCTGCCATTCGAGAAGTGCCTTCGTGTTCTTGAGGTGCCGCGCTGGCTCCCAGGTCCACTCCTCGTAGCCGAGCCACTTGACGTTGTACTCCAGCTTGTTGCCCTTCATCCGCTCGGCAGCGATGTACTCCACGCTGTACTCGACCTCGCCACCAACGAGCGTGGGCGGTGGGCCGAGAGCGTACCCAGGAGCCACGTAGACGCCGGCTGTGCGGAGCGCGTGTGCCACGGTATGGAGGAGCACGCTCTTGGTGCTCAGCGTGTCCTGTCGCCGTCCATGACCACGCGGCAGTAGACGAAACTGCTCGGTGTGCGCGAGGCAGCGTGCAATGTGCTCGGGTGAGACGAAGTCCATCGCGACCTTGATACACGAGCGCAAGTTGAGCACCTGGTGCGGGCAGCCACACGGAATAAAGACCGCGTCGCCGAGCCGCTGCACGAAGCGCCAGCCCACCACACCCTCCTCCTTGAGCCGCTTCCGCAGCCGCGCGTTGATGTAGAAGGTCTGGTCGTGGATGGGATGGGCCGGCAGTGGCAGGCCCTTTTCGGCGGCGACGCGGTTCAGAAAGGCGCAGATAGTTTCGGCATCGTCCGCGTGCCAGATATCCCAGACCGCGCCACCCGTCTGCCCCTCGCCGAGCAGCCACTGGAGCTCCTCCTCGTCCTCCGCGCCCTCGTCCTCCGCGTCCTCGCCCTCCTCCTCGCCCGCGACGCCTTGCGAGCACTCAGCCTTCATCGTGCCTTCGACGCCCTTGCTGGGGCCACCGGCGGCGCCGTCCTGGGTGCCGCCGTCATCCTCAGTGCCAACGGGGCCTCCGAGCCCCCCGGCGCCAGATCGCGGCGCCCAGGACGGCGCCCGTAGAGGCTCGATGTGGCAGAGGATGTTGACCGCATCTGCAATGTCGACGTGCAGCCCCGTGCCGGCCGCGTGGCGCTCTGAGGTGGACGCACGCACAAACCGGCCTTCGGGAGTCAGAGCGCCAAAGCCGAGGTACATCTTGGGCCCAAGGTCGGGCGGCAGGCAGTAGCGTGGCAGCTTGGAAGCGAGGTTGAGCGCGCCGTCACGCTTTGTGTAGGCTGCGAGAGGCAGAGCCCGCATCAGGTCGGCAAAGTGCTCGGGTAGCAGCTCGGCGAAATCTGACGAGGTTGGCCAGTCCTTGAGCTTGAGCAATGCCTCGGAGGGGTCCACGCAGCGCCATGGCGCGGCCCCGCCGCTCGGTGGGATTGTGCGTGCGCCGCGGGGAGCGATTCCAACGGCACTTGCACTGGGGCTTCCTAATTTGGGACTTGCGCCGACACTTGCTTCGACACTTGCACCGTGCTCGCCGCTGCCGTCCCCATGTTCTGGCATGGCTCGCTCGGCGACGGGGATGCTACCTGCAGCCTTGGCGCCCATCGGCTTCCTCGAGCGTTTAGGGTGCGGCGTCTCCGGAGGCTGCGGCCGCTGCTCCGGGTGGCGGAAGCCATTCAAAAAGTCTTTGAGCGGCCGCTGAAAGACTCTGCCACTGCGTACCTCGATGAGTGGCACTTGCCACTCACCGAGCAGTGATGAGAGGTGGTCAGGCGTCCACTTTTCGTGGAGGCGCTCGCCCACGCCTTCCCCCACGATGGGCTCACCCTTGGACCAGATCGCGAGGAACCGCTCCTCGTCATGCACGCCGTCCAATCGGAGGCGTAGCGGCTGCGGGTGGCGCGCCTGAGCCCGCCGGCTGCTTTCGCTACTCCCTATGCCGCTGCAGGCCGGGCTGCCACTGGGGGAGGAGCAGACAGGAGCACTCGCAGCCGCTGTTGACGAAGTAGCATCCTTATCGACGGTGGCTCGGCCGGCGTCCGCTGTACACCACGCCGCCGCGGCCTGCTGCAGATCCGCGAGGTCCTTGGTCGCAAAGCGGCTAAAGTAGGCCCAGCTCTCGATCGGGTGCGGACACTCGACATGTGCGGCCTTCCCGTCACGTCGCCAAGAATCCGTGCACGCCATGCACGCCTCAAGGCCGCAGTTTGGGCACGTGGCGTAGTAGCAGAATATAGTCGTGTTGCAACCATCGCAGAGTTGCTTTTCACCTGGCGCGTTCGTGTGCTCGCAGGCCGCCCGCGTCTCAGAGGTCGGGTCCGCTGAGCCGATAGCGAGCTGCGAAGTGGCAATGGTGAGCGACGCACCCTCGGGCAGCATGCCTTGCTCGCTCTTGAGTGCCTCCAAAAATGAGCTGCATGCGTACTGCAGAACGTGCCGCGCGTCGCGTTTACCGTCACGTTTATCGGCAGCACTTTTATCGTCACGTTTATCGACATCATGATCGACGAGCCGAAAGCCAGAGCCAGATGTGAAGGATTGCAGTGATCGCACGGTCCCCGCAGGTCCAAGAGCAACGAGCCTGCTCTTGCGGAAGCGGCAGTGCTCGCCGGGCTTGTTGGCGTAGCACGCTAGGCACGGTGGCAGGCTCTCAAACGCGGGGACAGTGCACCGTTTGTCCTGTGTCTTCAGAATCTCGCCCTCTTGCAAAGGAGCTGCGGGAGCAGGGTTTGCTTCGAGGGGTGGGCGATGCTGGGCCATCAGAGCCTCAGTCGTTCTCCCTTGCGTCGTCGATGATCGCACAGACCGACGCGATGGCGTATTGGCATCCATTTGGCGCAAGCTTGATGTCGTGTGGTGGGCACGCCCAAGGCGGGCCAATTGCTGTCGTCATCGACGGGCCAGATTACCCAGTTCTTGAGACGTCCTCACACAGACGGACGCCCACTCGATGACGAGAGCAAATTGGGCTTGACAGTGGGCACAGAATAGTCTTTACAGCGTCTTTACATGTAATACATACAGTCAGTCTCACTTCGTGATCTGACATCTGTTCACTGTGCTGTTGGTGGCTTGGTGCCGATCGCCCGTGGAACAGAGCCAATTGAACGGAGCCTCCAGGTATTGAGGAACGCGAGATTGCGCGAGACACATCCTGAGCGTCTCCAGCTCCATGGTCGCACACGACGCGGTCACGCCGCGGCGATGAGGAATGCGGCGGGCCGGTCGAGGAGGCTCTTCCGAGACGAGCGACGTTGCGTGCTCATGGGACCTCCTTGCATACCAGCCCGTGCATGGCAACCCACGTCTTCTCCGTCTTCGACCAGACCTGCCAGCCATGCGAGGGCGGAATCGGCGCCGACGAGGCAACCCGCAACCAGCCGCGATTCCCGCCGCAGTCCTCCGTGAGGCCGATGCGGAACCTGCCACTATTCCACCAGAGTGAGTACGTACTGTTGCCATCGTTGACGTAGAACGGACGATCATTCTTGAGCCCTGGCTGTGGCACAAACCGCCCAAGCTTGTCTGAATGCAAGCCGTCATTCACGCCATCGCCATCGGCATCGACCATGAAAAAGAGCGCCTTAGCGGCGTCCGGCACTCCGTCACCATCTTTATCAACCGCGAGCTGCGCCTTGGTCTCCTCTGTCAAGGCTCCGGGACTGGGGTCGGCGGTCTCGACGTCAGCGACCATCTCAGCAGGCTCAGTTGCCGTTGACGCTGCCGCTGCGGGCGGCGTTGGCTCGGGCACTGAGGCGGTCATTTCTGGGACCGGTGCCGGTGCTAGTGGCGCTGCTGGTATCGTTGGCTTGCTGCCCGCACTCCCCGTCATCTGTTGCGAGATGGACTTGGCGTGCTGCGCCAGGGCGAATGGGTCCAGCTCTCCGATGGATGCCACTGCTGCACGCTGCACAGCCGGATCAGAGTCTTGCAGGTGGTTCACGATGTCGATCGCGTCAATGGCGCGCATTGCCGACCTCGATGCCTCGGCGGCGGCGTTAAGGAGCACGGCCACAATGCTCAATGCATGCTGAGCCGCAAGTGGGCTTGCCCGCTCAACCTCGGGGAGCTCTGCCACTAGTATGTCAAGCTTCATGCCAAAGTGCTCCAAGAGTTCGTTGGTGAAACCGCCATGACCAATCGCCACACCCATCAACGCGGCGTCCTGTGCGGCCGCCTGAGCTCGCGCAGCGAGGGCATCCGCATGCGCGAGAGCAGCCTCGGCCTCCTCCGCAGCCTGAGCCGCACGCATCGCGGCCAGCCGAGGTGCTGGTTGATGTGGCCTAGTTAGTGCGGGCGAGAACGATCGTCGAAAGCCCACCGTCGGGAATCCGTCGGAAGAGCGCCTCCCCGGCGACGGATGGCGCGCTGCGTACATTTCTTGGTGAGGCTCGATGAGGCTCTTCGTCGGGCGCCGGGCGGGGAGGTGACGACTCGCGGCTCTCACGGAGCGTAAGGCGAATTTCGCCTCTGATGAGATTATCAATCACACGCGTTGCGAAGTTAGATGAAATTGGCTTGGCACTACCTGCGCCTGCCACTTCACAGCACACCATTACTCAACAGGTCTGTTCGAAATTCTCTCTGTGAATTCACGCCTGGGGCTCGAGGGCTTGGCGCTTGGCGCCGCCATGGCTCTGGCTCAAGCGTTCTGCGAAAGCCAGGCAAGAGCTCTACGTGGTGTCATTTAATAATATAATGGGCGTCGCGGGTCTGCACTCTTTCGTCAAGTCCATAGTGCAATCGGGCGTCTCGCTCAGCGAATTTTGTGGTCAGACTCTCGCCATCGACGCCTCGGCGTGGCTCCATCGCGGCCTCTTTGTCTGCCCGCTTGACGTGCTCGCCGGCCAGCCGACCGATCGGTTCCTCGATCAGCCACTGAAGCTGATAGCTACGTTCGAGAAATACGGGGTGCGGCCGCTCTTTGTGTTCGACGGTGCTGTGCTGCCGATGAAGAGCGGCGACGAGCGCCGCGAGCTCCGCAGCAAGGCACTCGAAGAGGGCCTGGAGCTGCTGCGGAGCGGGCACGAGTCGGAGGCGACGAGCAAGTTGGCGAAAGCGGCCAAGGTGCAGCCGTGGATGGCGATGCGGCTCATCGACGAGCTGCGGCATCGCGGCCTGCCCTTCGTCGTCGCGCCGTATGAGGCTGATCCGCAGCTCGCCTTCCTCGTGCGCGAGGGCCATTGTGCCGCTGCGATCAGCGAGGACTCGGACCTGCTTCCGTACGGCTGCCCACTCACGATGTACAAGCTCGACCTCGAGAGCGCCACCGGGCAGCTCGTCAAGTTCGACGACCTGCGCAGCGCCGAGGACGACAAGGGCAGCCATTTATTCGAGGGCGAGTGGGTGGGCGAGTGGGACGCGTGGCGCACCGGCCTCTTTGCCGAGCTGTGCGTGCTCAGCGGCACCGACTACCTGAAGAAACAGGGTGGGGTGGGCATCAAGACGGCACATAAGGCGCTGCGCCAGCACCGCTCGCTCGCACGCGCGCTTCGCAACCCGCCGCTGCGGACGATCCTCAAGCTTGACGACGCAGAGCTCACCGCGTACCAGCGTGACGCCGAGCGCGTGCGCCAGGTGCGCCACCCTGATGACATCTGATTGCGACTGATTGCGACTGATTGCGACTGATTGCGAGCTCGTGCGCCAGGTGCGCCACCCTGATGACATCTGATTGCGACTGATTGCGTCTGATTGCGTCTGATTGCGACTGATTGCGAGCGCGTGCGCCAGGTCTTCCGGCACGCGCTCATCTTCGACGTGCAGCACCAGGCGATCATGCACCTGCACGCGCTCCCGCCGGGCGAGCGCTCTCCTGAGCACCTCGGCCGGATGCTCGCGCCCGAGATGGCACGTCTGGTGTGTGCTGAGGCGAGCCTGGACCCAATGACTCTCCGGCCGCGCACTTCCTTCCCCACCATCTCGGACGTCTCGCAGCACGTGGTCCAGGCGCGCGCAGAGGGTGCGGCCGCCCAGCAGCAGCGGGCGAATGCAGCGGCCGTGGCGGCCGCGGCTGCCATGGATGCGCCTGCGGACTCAGCGCCGGACGTGATCATGGCACTTTCGGAGTCGGCTGCGGCCGAGGGCGAGGCGCCTTGGCAAACGGACGCGGCGGCAGCGGCGGCGGCGGCGGCGAACGAGGCAGCGGTGGCCGACAGCGCCGTTGGCGGCACTGCGGAGGATCTGGCAGACCTCGCGGCGCTGGCCTTGCTCGCTGGACAGGCGTCGTCGATGCAGTCGTCCGAGTCACAGCCCCTGTGGGCTCCTCGCGCTGGCGCCATCCCATGGGCGCCGTGCTCGCAGCCGCTGTGCTCGCAGCCGCTGTGCTCGCAGCCGCTGTGCTCGCAGCCGCTGTGCTCGCAGCCGGGCCCAGCGTCACGGCCGCTGGCCCCCTCGCGGCCGGTTGCGGGCCGGCCGGCAGGCGAGAGCAGCTCCACAGAAGCACCGTCGTCGCAGCTGGCTGTGGGCTCCGAGGTTGCGTCTACCAGCACACGCAGTGCCGTCGCTCGCGCCGCAGCACGGGTTGGTTCCGCCGCTTCGGGCGTTGCTTCCTCGGCGCATTCCGCTGTGCCTGCGGCTGTGCCAGCGGCTGTGCCAGCGGCTGTGCCAGCGGCTGTGCCAGCGGCTGTGCCAGCTGAGACACCCGCAGCGCCTCCGGCTGTCGCGACTGCCCTCACGATCATAGCCGAGTCGGCGGCCTTTTCAGGCTCTGTGGCTCTCCTCATGAGCCCGGCGCTTCTCGAGGGCCTCGAGGACGCGACGTGCCCCGAGACGACGCGTGCGTGGCTTCTGTACGCTCTGGTGAGTGACATGCTCGGACTGAGCGCCGAGCTCCTCGCTGCTCCCGCCTCCGCAGAGGCCGCCGCCGCCGCCGGTGCACCACCGGCGTCGGCCAGCGCCAAGGGGCTTCCCTGCGCCTCCTACTCGCCCGCGTGCCTCAAGGCACTGCGGCCCGCCCTCGCCCTGCTCCTCTGGCTGCGCACCGAATGCCGCCGGCGTGAGAGCCTACCGGCCGCGGCCCAATGGCCACCCTCCGCGCACGAAGCGCTGCTTGCAGCGACGGTGTGCTGCTGGAGGCAGGCACTGCTGCAGCCGCTGCGTGCCGGGCCGCACGACCCGCTCGATTGGCAGCGCTTCGTCAGCCTGATCCCGGCGGTCCCGGCGGAGGCACTCGTCGTGCTCGCGCCTGAGCTCAATGACCTCATCCGCCCCTCGGGCCGGCTATGCGGCTGTACGCCCGCCCTGCTGAGCCGGCGCGACTGCCGCGGCGGAGGCAACACGTGCCAAGAGATGCGCCTCCGAGTGACGAGCTATCGCGTCGCCCATCCACCGCATGAGCTGCGCGCGCCTCTCACAGAGCTGCTGCGGCTCATGCGGCCACTGATGCCTCTGCCACGCGCCGTGCTGGCCGAAGTGCGACAGCGAGCTAGGGCTTCACACGGGGCTTCACACGTAGGAGGAGGGGGTGCGCGCCAAAAGGTCGTCCGCTCACATGCCGCGCTAGAGCCCCCCCCGCCGCGTCGGCCGCGGGTGGAGCCGCCCGCGGGAGGCCGCGGCGCCGGCGTTCGAGTGCTCATCGAACGCACTGCACAGCTGGTGCCGGTCAACAGAGACGCGGATTGGACACCCGATGGCCAGATAAGTGCTAGGCTAGTGCATCTCGGCTAGTGTCAAGTGTGGGACATCCTGTGACAAAAACCCGCGGCCGGGCGGCACAAACTTGGAAGTTACGGCGGGTAACGCGTTGTGTAACGATCGGACCCGCGTGAGTTGTACTTCATACTAAGTTACTTCTCCGATCTCACCGCTGTTTCTGTTTGAAATTGAATTTGTGGTTGTCGCCATGATCATTGATCTGGATCTGCATCTCGTCTCGTCGCCCGTGGCAGCTATCTTCCGCACCATTCAATTTGTTAAGACTGGTACACCGCACACGGTGCCACAGTGTCAGTGACTCCTGAAGTCCTGATCGTACACTGTTGACCCCGTGCTGTGTTTTGGCGCTTTGTGTTTTTGTGTTTTAGCCTCACCCGCAGGGCGTGTGTTTTGTGTTTTTGTGTTTTGGCCTTGCTCGCCTGAGGGCTGTGTTTTGTGTTTT
>PJAB01000460.1:0-26294 GCA_002887195.1 Chrysochromulina parva | reverse complement strand
CTGCTCGAGCTCGGCGTCACGAGCAAGCTGCAGCGGAAGCTGATCTTGTCGCGCTGCGAGGCGCTTCGTGAGGGCAAGAGGTGAGCTTCGCCGAGCGACCCGACGCGCTTGCCGCTTGGCGTCTACGTGTCCGCTTTCATAGGAGAGCAGGCATGCTAGTAGGGTGAAGGGTCGAGTTAGTTAAGCGAGGTACGTATATACCGTCGGAATCCGCACGAATCATTTAATGCGAAAAATGGAAGTTGTATCGCTATGACGCTATCGCCCGTTTTTCGCGTATCACCGTATCTAACCCGTGAGCACCCAGAACGGATACGCGTCCATTTCAGAGGATCGTCGCGGTCCGCCCACACGTGGCACGTGTACAATTCGCAATTTTAACTCATCACTACGCACCCGCGCAACGACCCCGGGCTCCGCTGAGCTCTGTCGCTCGCGGCTCACCGCTCATCTCTCTCACCACCCATGGCACCGCCTCTTGTTCGGCCCGCCCTCGTCGTCGCCCTCGTCCGGGTACGACTCTCCATCGGGTGGTGTGCCAGGCACCGCGTCCTCATCCTCCTCCGTGTCGCTGTCATCGAGCGCCTTGGCGGGCGCCCCTTCCAACAGCGCTCCTCCCTTGTCAGCCTCTGCCCCGCCGCTGCCTCCCGCGCCGGCCGCGCCGGCCGCGCCGGCCGTTGCGCCATGTGAAGGGTAGCTCGCGCTCGCTAAGGGAGGGACTGTACCGCGGGCGAGCCAACTGCCGCTGGAGCCGTACGAAGGGTCGACCTGTGAGGCGCCCGTCGGCGCGGCGGCACCTTCGGCGGCGCCCATCCGACCTGATTGTGATCCGCACCGGTACTCAGTCGCAGGCGGGGGCGGCTGCGACGGAAGCCACGCCCCCGCCGCCGCTGGAGGCGTCGGTGCGAGCCATGGCGCACTAGCAGCCGCGGCGTACTGCTGCTGCTGCTGCTGCTGGTACGAGCTGCCATAGTAATGCGGCTGCTGCTGCTGCTGCTGCTGCTGCTGCTGCTGCTGCTGGTGCTGGTGCTGGTGCTGCTGCTGCTGCTGCTGGTGCTGGTGCTGCTGGTGCTGCTGGTGCTGCTGCGGCGCGGGCGCATACCGCGATTGCGGCTGGTACACACTCTGCCGCGACCACGTTGGCGGCTGCTGCTGCTGATATGGCTGCTGCGAGTGCGCCGCAGCTGGGGCCGACGGCATGGGTGGCGGCGGCTGCAGCCACGAGGCCTGGTGCGACATGGGCGGCGCGTGTTGGAAGGAGGCGGCGTGCGAGTGCGACGCGTACCCATTCGCGGGCGGCGGGTGTGAGGAGTGCGCGGCCGGCGCAGCGCCGATGGTCTCGTGGCACGCGCCCCACGTGCTGCCCATGCCGCCGCCGGCGCCCATGCCGCCGCCCATGCCACCCGTGGGGTCAGCCATCGGGTCGTCCCCGAACATATCGTCGGCCATGTTGGTGGTCTCGACGACAGTGGCGAGCACGCATTCCATGCGGTATGGCAGGCCCGCGGCGACCTTGGGGCGCGCGTTGAAGATGACGGGGCGGCCGGGCGCCTCGATGTGCGCCACGATCAGGTGGTCCAGCTCCTTGATCAGCGTGAGCACCGCCTTGAACTCACGCAGCGAGAAAGCGATCGCCACCGCGCCGCCCGGCGGCAGTGGGCCGAGCTCATACAAGCGCAGCTCCGCCGGCTTGAGGCGCATCTCTGTGCGCGCGAGGCGCGCGTCCGAGTCGGCGTCATCGCTGCCGTCCACCTCGTTCTGCAGCGTGAGCGAGTCCGCGGCCGCGACGAGGCTCACCTCGGCGAGCGCGGGCGGGAAGTTTTTGAGGCACTCGAGGAGGACGGAGGGGTCGGCGCCGATGGTGTGCGGGCACACACTCTTGTCGTAGACGGCGTTCATCGACGTGACCTCCTGGAAAGAGAGATCAAATTTCTTGCGCAGACCCGACGAACAGTGCAGCTGCACACGCATGAAGGCCTCGCCCCCACCCTCGCCCTCCTCTGCAGCGCCCGTCGCCACCTGCAGCCAGACCTTGTCGACGCCCGCGGTTGAGCGGAAGATGGAGGTGACATTGCGCAGGTGGAGCTTCACGGACGCGCTCTTGCCCGGAAGCACCTCATAGTTCGAGAAGAAGTCGGCTTTGAGCGTGAAGACGATGAACGCCGACTGCGCCGCGTTGAGCGTGCGCAGCGTGAGCTCGGTGTGGTTGCACTCTAGGAAGAGGTCCTTGCCGAAGCGATCGAGGCACTGCAGCATCGAGCGCAGCGTACGCACCGAGTGTGCCTCCAAGCTGGCCTGGAGCACGTAGAACACGTCCGCCATTCCTTGAAGCGAAGGCGCGTCCGACGGCGCGAAAGCGGCCCTCGACCGCTGACCTTCGAAGCCGCTTGCAAATCCTCCGCCGGGTGAAACTCGTGAACGTGGGTGCACTGCACGGCTAACAAAACTGGACCCTTCTTTATTACATGTACATGTGTGTGTTTGTTTTCGTTCACAGCTCGTTCACAACTCGCATTCGCCGACTCGCGACGCTCGACAGACAGCGCGCGCGCGCGCGTGAGAGCAGCAGGAGCAGCAGCCGAGTGGGCAGGCCCGCGGCAAGCGCCCATGCTCTTCTACTCCTTCTTCAAGACACTCGTCGGCAAGGAGATCGTCGTCGAGCTCAAGAATGGTGAGCGTCATCTCTCTTTGCCTACTGCAGAAACAGCGGCAGAATTAGCGTACTCCTCATTCGCCCAACGGCCCCTGCTTGAGCGCCCGATAGCGCTTCGCCGTACATTGGCGCCGCCTCTGCACTGCGATTCGCAGCTCGTTGTCTAACTCATGCCGCGTGCGCTCGGACATTTGACTTCGCAGACCTATCAATCCGCGGCACGCTGCACTCAGTCGACCAGTACTTGAACGTAAAGTTGCTGAACATCAGCGTCGAGGACGTGGCGCAATTTCCGCACATGCAGTCGGTGAAGAATTGCTTCATCCGGGGTTCGGTCATTAAATACGTGCAGCTGCCAGCCTCTGAGGTGGACACCGAGCTCCTGCAGGATGCGACGCGTCGCGAAGCCGCTCAGACGAAGGAGAAGGGCGGCGGGAAATGATGATGCGCGGATCGGACTCTCTTTCTCGTATTGTTGCATGCGCCACTACTACTCATGTTCTCCACACACGCACCGTAGTCCCGTCGTCACGTCGGGCTCGCGCGCCCGCTCCCGGGTCCCCGGCTCGGGGCTGCTCGGACGCCCCCAGCCCGCGGCGCCCGCGCCGCGCCGCGACTGAGCGGCGCCCACGTGCCACAGGCACGCGCTTCGCCTTGCCAAAACTGCACGCGCATGCGAACTCGGCTCTATCTCAGACTCGCATTCAACGTCAGCGCCTCCTCAGTATCTCTTCTCTGAAGAAATCATCTGCAAGCTGGTCGGAAGGCATGTTGGTACTCGCTGCCATGCTGAGTGTGACGAGCCAGCCTACGGCTGGAACGAGGATGAGGACCCACGCGAGGACCAGAAGCTTGTCGGCGAGTGCAACGGGCGGCTTCAAAGAGGTCTCTTGCGGTCCTTTGTAGTCACGCGCCGTCGTCTTTGCCAGGTAGCCATTGGCGTCTGACAAGAACTCGTGGATCTCCTGCTCCGCAAGAGCCCGGGAGGCCTTCGGGTATCTGGCCATCAGCTTGCAAACGGACGCATCGTATTCTTCAGCGTCAAAGCATCTCGCGCGGTAGATGATAGGGCCGTATTTGAAGAGCACGTCCAGCGACTCACCAGAAAGTGGCTGCCGCTCTGGACTGTTGAGCCACACATCGTCGCGGTACACCATGCCAGTGCCCGAAGCGCGACGTGGAACCAATGTCAAAGGGGTTATTACTATGAAGGCGTCCACGGAACGCAGCGCAAGCGCAAGAGCCAATGCGATGCCGACGGAATGAGTCGCCATCTAAAAGGGATTCTTGTTCGCAATCCGGTTTCGTCAAAGGGTGGGTGAAACAAATCGTGTTCACCGACCCTCTTCTCGCAGTCAATCATCGTAGTAATCGTAGAGGTCGCTTGAGGCGATGTCTGCGAGGTTGACGACATCCTTTCCGTGGGCGACCTCGTCCTCAGCTTCGGCATCGTCTTGTTGCTTGCCCGTGAAGTCGGCGAAGGCGCTCTTACTCTGACGGTCGACGACGCCGGCTAGCGGCCCGTCCGTGCCGGCACTGTAGCCGGTGCGGTAGCTTTCGCTATTGTAGCTATATGTTTTGGCAGTAGCACCGCGCGCTTCGGCCTTTGCCGGCGGCGCGATGCCGTAGGGCGAGTAGCCGGCGGTGGACAGCGGCGGAGCGCCCCCCGGCTGACCCGGGGCATCGTCCTCGTCCTCGTCAGAGTAGTAAGATCCAGAGTAGTAGCCGTCGTCATCGCTGCCATCCGAGGACTTGGCGGCGGGCGGCGCCCAAGCCGCAGGGCCGGCGCCCGCCGCGGCGCCCGCCGCGGCGCCCGCCGCAGCCGTTGACGCCGCCGTTGATGCCGCCGCCGCAGCAGCCTGTGGCGCCCGGGTCGCAGGGCGCGGCGGCGGCAGCGGTGCCGCCGCATTAGGCGCTACCGGCTTGGCCCCCTCCTCGTCGTCCTCGTACCCGTAGCTGTATCCGGAGTCTTCGGAACGCTTGGAGGCGGGAGCGAGCGCAGTCACTGGGTGGGCGGGAGGCGTACCGGCTGCAGGCTCCATCGTGGATGCGGTGCGCGAAGGCACAGCCGCAGGAGCCATCGCAGATACGGTGCGCGACGGCGCGACAGAGTCGGCCAGATCCCGAGCAGCAGCGAAGACGCCCGGAGGAGGAGGTGGCGCCGCCGGTGGCGGCACTGGTGGCGGCACCGGCGCCTGCGCGGCGGCGTAGGCATTTGCCGCGATGGCGAGTGCGGCGCCGATGGCCGCTTGGGGCGCCGCCGCCGCATCATACCTGAGAGGTGTCTCTTTGGAGGCGAGCGGCGGCATCTCGGCCAACCCCGTGTGCAGCTTGAGCCACTTGGCCGCGCGCAGCTCAGCCTTGGCAGCGAGCGACGGGTGTAGCGTCGAAGCGAGCTGCGCCAGGGGCGCCGTCGCCGCCGTCGCCCCGAGCGCCGCGCCGATGCGAAACCACACGAACGCCGCAAAGACGTCGCCCCGGACCTCCCAATGGAGCCGTGCGAGCGCGAGCGCACCCGGACCGTGCTGATGCTCGGCGGCGCGCTCGAAGAGGGTGGCCGCCGCTTCGGTCGAGGGTGTGACACCCGCTCCTTCGAGGCGTAACTTGCCCAGGGCCACAAGCGCGCGTGCCTCGCCCTTTCGGACGCACCAATTGAGGATCTGTGCCGCCCAGCGCAGCCTCAAGCCGTCCGAGTCGCGCCCCTCGCCGCCACGCCCCTCCTCGTAGCAGCGCTTAGCGATGGCATACAGCTTCGACCCGCATCCGATGGTGGCGAGCAGCACGCGCTGTGTAGGGCGCGAGCGACGCACGGTGCCCGCGCCGTACGCCATGGTGAGCGCCTCGCATTCCACTATGGCGCGCGGGCACTTTTTGGCAGCGGCGATGGCGAACCAGGCGACCGCCACGTCGACGTTACGCCTCACGCCGCCGCGGCCGTAAAGGAAGCACTCGGCGAGGCCGGCCATGCCGGCCGCGTCGCCCTGCTGTGCTGCCGCCTCGAAGAGATGAAACGCACGCGCCTCGTCGTCGAGCAGCGCCGCCGCCTTGGCCGCTGCCGCCACGCGCCCCGCCACCGTCACCGCGGCCAAGGGATATTGATTGCCGCCCGCAACCTCGCCAACGCCGTCCGCAGCGTTGGTGCTGGACCGGGAAGCGACGGCGGCGGCGGCGCTGTTGATGGCCATCGCTGCGGCATAATCCTGAGCTATCGTGGGCACGTGAGCACCCCCACTGCCGGCTGTTGATGACCGTCCCTTCACAGAGGTGCCCGCTGTGGCGCGCCGTCCCTTCACAGAGGTGCCCACTGCGGCGCGCCTGCCCTTTGCGCCCGCCTTGGAAGAGATGCTCATGACTTGCGGCGCGGCGCCCAGCAGCGTGGATGCTGGCGCCGCCGCCACGGACGCGAGCGCGTCGCCCGCGAGTGCGGACGCCGCGCGTGGCGTGTGCTCTGCGTATTGCACCACGCTGCGGAGCAGTTGCAACGTATTCGCCGGCAGTGGCGGCGGCATGGAGGGAGGTGGACGTGCGGCGGGGGCCGTGGCGGCGGCGAGCGCGTGAGGCGCACCAGCTTCATCGGCTTTTATCTCGGCTTCACCGTGAGGCGCACCAGCTTCACCGGTGCGGTCGACAGCCAATGCCCCCGCGCTGGAGCTGAGAGTGGCCGCGGCACCGAGGCGGATCGGCCCGAGACCGTTCAAGAGGGCCTGGCCGATTGCTGACAGCGCAGCCACGTGCCCAGCGCTCGCACTCGCCACCCACCATCGCACCACAGCCCCAAGGTCGACCCCATCGCCCTTGCCCTCGCCCTCGCCCTCACCTGCATGCCCATTCTCAATCTCGGCTTTTATCTCGGCTTTGCGACGCCCGTGAGGCGCCACCAACCCCTCCTCGAGAGGCGGGGGCGGTAGACGGCTGGGCGTGTCCTCCAAATGGCCGAGGAGCAGCGCACACCCGTACACGAACATTGCCGCCGCGTGACCCGAAGCCGTCGCCGCCTGCAGCCCGTTCAATATCTCTGGGCTCATGATGGCGTGCGGATGCGGCGGCAGTCGGCCACGCGCGAGCGAGTGGGCGAGCCGGAAGGAGCCATGCGCACTCCCACAGGCCGCGGCCTTGGCGTACAAGACGCGCCGCTGCTGACGTGCCGCGCTCGTCTCCATGAACGTCTCGCCCTCGCCGCCGCCCGTTTTGGCGCCCCTGTCGATGCGTGCCAGCTTCTCCTGCGCGTGGGCCAACCACACGAACGCATCCGCCACGCCCTCCTCGCCCGCCTGCTGGAAGCAGCGTGCGGCGTGATCGAGCATGTTGCGCGCGCCCTCCGGCGCGTGATCCGCCTGTCGCAGCCGCAGCAAGCCGAGCGCGAGCAGCGCCGACCGGTTGCCCTTGCGTGCGGCCGCGTCGTACCAGCGGCCAGCCTCGCCCTCGTCGGCCACGCCCGCCTCACCGCTCACCAGCAACGTGCCCAGCGCGGCCATGGCCTTCGCGTCACCGCGGTTTGCTGCGCGCCGCAGCCAATCGATCGCCGCAAAAGGGTCCTTGCGCACACCGGTGCCCGACAGATAGCTGAGGCCCATCTTGTACTCGTCGCGGGCGCGATGGGCCGTCTTCGCCGCGGCGAGCATGCGCTGCAGTTCTCCAGTCGCCTCGAGCGGCGGCATGTCCGATGCTGTCCACACGGTGCGCTTCCCAACAAGCAGAAGGGGTAGCGAGAGCACGCCAGTACCGCAGCGCCGCTTCATGAATTCCGCCGAAGAGGGATGATTGACCACGTCGTGCACCACGTAGCTGTGCCCGTGGCGCTCGAGGATGGATTTGATCAGGGCCGACTCCGCGTCGGCGCCGAGAGAGCCGCGCAGGAACAGATGCACAGCCATCTTCGCAGAAAATGGGACTCTTGAGCGTTGGTCATCCTGTTCATAGAATGAAACTGTGAAGATGACTATTAAGTTTTTACGAAAAGGATATATCCATGATACTACATGATTGTGCCGGATTGGTTCTGAGCTAACGGGTTGAGTTATATAAGGGCCACAAGGCTGTCACAAGGCTGCAAGGCCGGAAGGCACAGGTGACTCGAGTCATTCTCCTCGTGGCGTCGCGTGCACGCTGGAGGAGAACCTACCTTCCACAGGCGAGGCGCGTGGCGACGTTCTGACTCCCGATCGCGGGGATGAGACCGCGCTCATCCTGGACGCGACCGTGCTCAAGAGAGAGGCATGCATAGAGGTCCATTTGCAATGCTTCAAGCCACAACGTCACAATGTCACCCATGCTGCCTTCTTGCCAAAGCGGTCCGAGATTGGCGAGTAGCTGCCTGGGTCGAGGCCCTTGAGTTTGTTCCCTAGACTCACCAGCTCCTTCTCAAGGCCGCGCTTGGACGACGACTTGAAAGAGGAGGTGTTTGCGCTCTTCTGGCGGGCTCCGAGGTTGCTGACTGATCCGCTCGGGGTCCGCTGGGGATCATCTGCAACGGATACAAAACCCCGCGCTCAGTAAGTGGGACAGTCCGAAACGAGGCGATCGTGGGTTGGGGTTCGCGTCATCGCATACAAGCTCCGGGGCCCGGCGACGACCTGATCTTCGGTTTTGGCGACTCGGGTTTCGGCGACTTAAATGATGCAGACGGATCGGGCATCACGAGCCGTCACGCGTGTAGGTCGCAGTCACGGGAACACGACGCTCGCCAGGCCGCCACCTCCCGTGTCTCTGGGTTGTCGAGCTGATCTGCCTCGAGCGGCTCCACACGCACGGAGCAACCTTCCTTCCAAACTTTTTGTGGCGAGACGGTTTCAGAATCGATGTAACGAACCCGCTGTATCTCAACGCAATCTCACCGCGGCTGTCGATTGTCGTCGCGAGCGTGTGTCCGTTAGCTCCCCCTAAGAGTCACACACGAAGTCCACGCGCGCGACGTTCCAGCTCATTGTGAGTCCCTGCCAGGTCCCCCTGTGTGGGAGGTCACGCTACAGAATCGCCGCTCGCCGCCTCGCTCTTGAATGAGCGTCGGTCGTGGTTCCCCCTCAGATGTCTTCATCCTTGTTCTCGGCGTCCGCACCCTCTATTTGCACCCTTGGTGGTTGCGGGGCGACTCCGAAGCCACCGCCACCATCCCCTGCCACCAGCAGGCCCCAGAGTTGCTCAGCCGCTTTCGGCTCGACGCCCGCGCGTGCCGCAGTCTCGAGGAGTCGATCTCGCGTGATGAAGAAGCGCGGCGCCGGCAGGGTCGCAGCGGCGGCCGCACCGGCAGCACTGGCAGCCGCCCGGGCCGCGGCCGCGCCGGGGATGTCGAAGGCGAGACTCTCGAGGTCGAAGCTCGCGGGCGTCGGCAGGCTGGGCAGCGCCGCAACCGCCGAGGCCGCTGAGCTGGCAAGCCCCGAGAGCGGCGGTAGGCTCGTGGGCAGATCGGGCAGGGCGGGCAAGCTCGGGAGAGCGAAGCGCCTGCGTGCGAGCCCGCGCACGCGGCGGGCAATCTCGCCCGAGGCGGCGCTGTCGCCGAGCCAGCCCCCGTGGCCCAGCCCGGTGAGGCTGAGCACTTGCACGCCGCGTGCGCGCGCATTCCATGTGGTCGCGCACGAGCGGAGCGCCTGCACAGGCACGATCTGGTCCTCCTCGGAGAGTACGATGAGGTGAGGCGTTTGAGGGGTGCACTCTGACGGCCAGAGAGTAGCCTCATGCCACCGAAAATGGCGCGCGATCACATTGGCTGTGAAGAGCTCGCGGCGCACATAGTACTCCTCGCATGCCACCTTGACTGAAGGGCCCACGGGCTGGTAGACGAAGGCGCGCGTGGTGCGCGCGTGGTGGAGCATGCAGCAGATCGGGTCGATGAGCGCAATGGCCGCGACGCGGCGAGGCGCGAAGCGGCTCAGGTAGCTCGCATAGCCCGTGCCGAGCGAGTGCCCGATGACGACGGCGCTCTCGACGCCATACGTGTCGAGCAGACGCTCAAACTCTTTGGCGAACGCGCGCGGCGAGGCGGGTCTTCCGGGCGCGATGCGCGCTGCAAAGTGGTCGATCTGCAGTGCGAAGCAGAGCGGCTCCACGGGGTTGGCGGCGCCCACAGCGGCGCTTGTCTCCTCCGGATCGACGCCGATGAGAGCAATCTTCTCGAGCAGCCCCGCATATGGGCCAGGGCCCACTCCAACGCCGTGGATGAAGACAAACGCCGGGCGCGAAGAGAGGGCGGTGGCACGCGCCGACGTGCCGCTGCTCAATGCTGCCACTGCCCGCGTCGCCGCTGCCACTGCCGCCGGCCCTCCGCTACCGCCTCCCATGACGACGCTGCCGCCGCCCATGTACTGCTCCCACGCGGGCGGGACACGCACCGCGCCGCCCACGCCGCTGCTCGTGCCGCTGCCCGCGCCACGCACGTAGTAGGACATGCCCTCGGGCGTGCGACGGCGCGTGAAGCCCGCATTCGAAAAGATTCGAGGTGTGATGATCTCGCCGAAGAGGAGATGCGTGAGCGCGTAGCAAGCAAGTGGCCGATGGAGCCACATGACTGGGTCGGTCGAGCTCATCATGGCGCGCACGCCCGGCGTGGGCGTCTTGCGCACCCGTGGCAGCGGCGCACCCGCCTTTGCCTCGAGCTGCGCCACAAGCCCATCCAACTCAGCCGCCTCCTCGGCATCGAGTTGCGCCAGACGCTTCTCGAAGAGGCCGCCTGCGAGCCACGTGAGCACATCGATGCGGCTCAGCTGAGCGTACGAAACCTCGCCCTTGGCTGGCGGCGGGTCCTCCACGCCGAGCGCCGCGCGCGCCCAGCCCCACAGTGCGCTGCGCGCGCCGCCATGCCGTACGCGCTCCGGCCCACGGTCAACGAAGAACCACGCGCGGACAAAGTCCTCGGTGGATTGCGTCGGGTCGCTGAGGATGCGCGCCCAGAGCTCCTGCCGTCGCGCCGAATCGAGCGTTGGTTTCGTAAACGACTTGTCGCGCGTCATCCGGTTCGCGATGACAAGGCACGCGCCGTAGAATACGCCCTCGAGGCCGAGCCACATGGCTGCGGCACCGGCAAGCACCGCAGTTTGCGGAGTGGCGAGCAGCCCGGCGACTTTCGCGTGCACCAAGAGCCCGGGTAGCAGCCCGGCGGCTTTCAGCCCCGCGACCGCGATGAGGAAGACGAGGCCGACCTGCCCGACAAGCCGTAAGCAGATGGAGATGATGGTCGCCACGACGAAGCCTGCTGGCGCGGCCCCGGGATCTTCGATGACCACGGGAGCTGGCGTATCGGCCGCACTCGCAGACCACTCGAGCGTAGGCCAGCCTACCGGAACGACGGCCGGCCAGACCGCAGACCTAGGCAAGGCTGGCCATTTTAGCGTCGGTGTGTTAAATGTCGGGAAGACGGGCAGCGTCGGGAACGTGCTGCCGCCGGCGAAGGATGGAAGCTGCACCGCCGGCAGCTGCAGCGGCAGCTTGGGCAGCGGAAAGAGGCTTAAGGGTGCCGCGAATAGGCAAAGAAAAGCAGATACCATTGATGGACGAAGGTGGCCAAAGTGAGAGAGCGCGCGGTCCTTCTCCTAAGGAGGCCATGGGAGGCAGAGCGTTGACCCAATTTCCCCACAGGGGTAGTCGGCCCGGCGCGAGAGCCGGACTCGGCGTGGGAGCCGCCCCATTCACAATGAGAGTGGAGGGGCTGGTTGACGCCGCAAGGTTACAAAAACAGGACCCAGGGAAATTTCGTGATTTGCCGAAGCCGGGCGGCAGGTGCGGCGGGCCGGCGGGCGGGTGCTCGGAGACACATTCATAACCGCGTGCACGACCGTAAACGATTGGGCGGCGTGTGTGCACTGTAGAGATCCTAGGCCGGCGGCACAGGGGTACAGCCTTCATCACAAGGCCTGGGGCAGAAGAGTGAGAGATCGAGCAATCTTTACCGTCAGTGTGGCTGCTTGATTGCGGCGAGGATCGGGCCGAATGCGGCTTGTTGAGGCATCGTGGCGGCAATGGGCAGGGAAACAGCCAGGCGGGCGGGCAAGGTAGGCGCGCACCTTGTTCATAAACTTCTTCTTGGCAAACACGAGCCAGAACTTGCTTGGGCTGCCGTCCTCGCCGTAAACCTTGGTGATTAGGCGGCGGCCCGTCTCCTCGCGCACCTGCCTGAAGTAGCTGCGGCACAATTCCGCCTCCTGCGCGCTCGCTGGCGTGGGGTAGAAGCTCCCGAGCGCGAAGCCCGCGTCGCCCGGAATTTTGAAGCTCTCCCCGGCCATCGCAGTGAGCGCCTTGATGCCCTCCTGGGGCGAGGGGCACTTCTCAAGCCGCTGCAGGCACTGCGTGATATAGAGCGTCAGGTAGATCATCACGCGATCACCACCGCCCTTGACCTCAAAGTGCTTGAAGAGCACGTTCGCCTTGAAGAAGCCGAGCGCCTCGTCGATGATATCCTCGGTGCCCTCGGGCGCGAGCGGTGCAGGCCCGCGCGTGGTCGTCACGATGGGCAAGATCGAGCAGCCGCACGCCTGCTGCGCCTCCTCGTCGTTCTTCGCCGAGTGGTAGACCATCGTCCCTTGGGAGTGAAGAGGGCCGCTCGGGGGGGCCGAAGACCCGTGAACCGACGCGTGAATGCCGAGAGATGTGGGAGCTCGAAACCGGGCAGAGGAGGTCCCCTTGCGAACCGCCCGCGCCGGCGCGAAGTACAAGAAGCAAGCGACGCGTCGCGGTCGAGGAGTCCGCAGCAGCCACTCTCTCTTCGGCTGCTGAGCCACTTCACCGCCTGTGTCTGTGAGCGCCTGATGTCCTTCGTGGTCTTCCCAGAGACGGAGACGTCCTTCACGATCGGTCTGGCGCGCTGGATCGCGCCGCCGACGCCCGCTGCAGCCACGGGTGAGGCCGCCGAGCCGACGCCATCGGCCTTTGAGGCCGAGTGCGCGAAGCTCGAGGGCGCGAGCGACTTCAAGGCCCTGAGTGCCAAGCTGCGTGCCGGCCTGAAGGGCAAGCTCACTGAAGGCAGCACGTCGGACGCCGTCAACGCGTACGCCATTTTCTTTGAGCTGCTCATGCAGTGGCAACTGCTCAACGAGACGGCGCCCAGCCTGGCGGACGAGCTCGCGAGCGCGCCAGCGGAGCTGCCCGAGCGGCGCACCGCCGTTCTGCTGGCACTCTACTCGCTCGCGCAGCAGGAAGGCGCGCCGTCCGAGCTGCGCTTCACGCTGCTGCTGCGCCTGGTCGCCTTCTGCACCAAGACTGGCGACTTGGGTAAGGTGCTCGGGCCAGTCGAGCACCGCGTGGAGCGCGTGGAGCGGTGGGTGCGCGGATGGAAGCTCACTGACGCCGAGCAGAAGGAGCTCTGGGGCCTCGTCTTCGACGCGCACGCCGACGCCTCGGCCCGCGTCATGTACGACTGCGCGCTCAAGTACTTCACGTTGCACGAGGGCGCCGTGCTGAGCACGCTGCCCGCGCTGCGCGAGCGCATCGTGCAGGGCGTGCTGCTCACGCTGCGCAGCCCGGAGCTCTTCCGGTGTGACGAGCTCGCGCACCTCGAGGTTGTGCAGCAGCTCAAGGACGACGCCGAGATGGGCAGCCTGCACCGCATGCTCCAGATCATGGCGAGCGACACGTACGCCGAGTACCTCGCGTTCGTAGCGGACGCGAAGGCGAAGGCGCTGCTCGAGAAGCATGGGCTCAACACGGACGATCTCGCGCGCAAGATGCGGCTGCTCACCCTCGTCTCGCTCGGCCACGTGGACAAGGAGCTCACATACAAGGCGATCGCGACGGCGCTCCACGTGGCGGTGGACGAGGTGGAGACGTGGGTGATGCAGGCCATCGCGAGCGGGCTGATTACAGCCAAGATGGACCAGGTGCGCGAGCTCGTCGCGGTCAGCATGTGCGCCGAGCGCGATTTTGGGCAGGCGCAGTGGAAGCGGCTGCACGTCTCACTCGTCGACTGGCGAGATTCCATCCAGAAGCTGCTCACACTGCTCGAGAACGCCCGACCTGCCGCCTAATGGACGTGTCGCTGAGGACCTCTGATGGCCCCTGAGGACCTCTGAGGACCTCTGAGGACCTCTGATGGCCCGCCGCCCAAAATAGGACGAGCGGGCGACTCGAGAGCACCAGCGGCCGGAGAGCACCAGCGGCCGCTGCAGCCGTGTCGGAGGGGCGCGAGCGCCGAGGGGCGCGCGGGGTCCACACATGGTTCCACGCGGTCGCGATGACGGCCGCGACGCGTGATTGTGTGGCGCGCGCGTAGATAAGCGGGAGCACATATGCGTCGCCCTGGCCCCGAGGACAACAGGCTAAAGGACTGCCGGGCTAAAGGACAGTGCGCACCCGACGTCTATGAGTCGTCGCACCGTGTTCCTCAATTTTTGTATTTTGGATTCTTAGATACGTTACGCTGTCAGAAAGTAACGTTTTTGAACATCGATCATCGTTACCCGGATCGTGAAAAAATACAACGTTGGCCCAACCGGAACGTGACGTTTCTCTAACGAGGTTACGAAACTTACGTTTCTCCGGGTTACGGCTTACGCCCGCGCTGTGCCGCCGCGCCGCCCCCCGCCCGCGGCGCTCCCTGGTCCCTGGCGCCGGGGGCGGGCCGGTGTGGCGTGTGGCACACCGGGGCGCGGCGGCCGCGGCCGCGTTTGTTCCGTGCTCGCCCCCTCGCCGCGCGTCGTGGTGTGGTGAGCGCGCGGGGGGTCCGCGACCGGAAAGTCGAAACTAATTAGAAACTAGTAACTGTAAACTGACTGACTGGCCGCGCGGTCGGCGGGACGGCGCCGTCGGGGAAGGAGCGGAACGGCGCGTGCGGACCCCGGCCGGTCACCGTGCGGAAGTCGCTTCGCCTTCGGCCTTCGCCAAGCGAGTCCCGTCCGTGCGAGTTTGAGCTTTGAGGAGGCGCCCGACACTACAGTGTGACACTTTACAACTCCCGGCCGACGGCACCACCATCACGCTCCGGCGCAGCCCGGCGGGACGCGGGGACGGCGACGCGACGACGAGCCACGTGTACGCTGCCTGTAGGCGATGTTATACTTACTTACTTACGACGACGAGCCACGACTCCGGCTCGGATCACAGTGAGATGCGATGCACACACGAGCGCTCACCGATTCGACACTCCCGCCCTATGCCCATACAGACAGCAACCCCTACAATACTCCTCGCATGCCGCATGCGCTAGCTGAGTTCCGCCGTCGAGCGCGCAGGCATCCGTCATGACGGTGGCAGCCGCAATAGCTCAGCCTCGGTCCGACGCGCCTCAGTGAGGCGCGCGGTGACGGAGCTCATCCGACGAGGCCGACGCACTGAGGGCGGACCAGGTGGGTCGCCTCGCCTTATAATATGGTCGATATGGGAGTTTCTGTAGCGGACGACCAGCCAGCGCAGCGCAAATGGCGGGTGGGGCGCCAATCGCAAACGGGTTGTCGGTGCACAGCTTGTCGGTGCACTTGTCAGTGCTGTCGAGTCCTTTACTCGAACGGACACCAACCCCGGAGTGGGGCGTCGACGACGGCGTGAACGTGAATGAGGGTCCGGTGTTGCTGGCGGTGGGCGCTGGCGCAGCAGTAGAGAGGGACATGGCCGCCGCGCTGCCTCCGCCGCCACCGCTGCCCGCGACTGCCCTCTTCCGGTGCCCCTGGAGAACTGACGTCCGGCGCCGCAGGCGAGCGTTACCGACGGCGTTCAGGCAGATTTTCTCAGTCTCCTCTGCCTGGTCGCGGGCTGCCTTGATGATGGCCGCGGCCTTCTTCTCAGCCTCGCGGGCTGCCGTAAGGAAGACAGCGGCCTCCTTCTCCGCCTCACCGCGCATACAGCTCGCGTCTGCCTGTGCGGCCTTGACGATCTGCACGGCGGCGTCCGTCGCCTCGCGCACCACTTTCGCCGCAGGAGTCGAGTGCCACTCCTCGATGGAATTGCGAAGCGCGTGGTTGGGAATGAGCACCTTATTGGGAAGCTGTGCCCCGGTCCGTGGACTCGTGCTTTTCGTGGCGAGCCAGCGCTCAATGCTGGCACGCTCGTAGCTGTGACCGTCGGCACAGTTGACGGGGTCGCGCATTATCTCCCGACCGATAGGGCACAAGAAGGATGGGAAGGCTAGATTATCCATCGCGTCCATGCTTCTGCAAGACGGAGAGCACCTTTTCCGAGCGAGACACACACAACTTTCCGAGCGCGCGCGGTTTTTTGTAAGCGCTGGGCGGGCGGCCCCTGGTTTTTTCAAGCGGGACCGGTGCGGTGACTGTAGTGCAAGCTCACACGTGGGTGAGTCATTCCGGATATCCCAACGGAGCTCGGAGTCGACGCCCTCGTGGCTACGCCCCACAAGTGGCCGCTGCGGCAGTGGACAAGAGGGTCAGTCCCGCCCTCACTTGTCCGTCCTCGGGGAATCGGTTAAGGAATCGGGTGCGGTGGCGCCTGGCGCGCTTACGAGTACTCTTACACGTTACACCTTACTTAACGTCTTAACCTAAACCTTAACGAGATCCGCACTGTGTTGTGTCTTGTGTGCAATGCACTGTGTGCATCACTCTCTAGCGTCTATAGGGAAGCATAAGTTCGAGCTGAGAATTCAGCATACATGTGCATGGAGCTCATAATCCAGAATCCATCACCGTGCGACAACCACAGGACACTTTCCGCGTGCGAGTGTATTACTCTTGTAGACACCGCGCGGGACGTCAGGCATCGCCTCTCGCCGTCTTGTGGATGAATTGAATGCTCAAAGGCGAAGCGCCGCGACGGCTCGCAACGGTTGTGCCGCGCCTCATCATGACGTGCAAGGTGATGCATTCTGCAATGGCCCCGTGGCTCGGAGTACAAGTAGGGTCGGAGAAGGAGACCACATCCAGACGCCATCCTATGAACGATCTGCTCTTCGGGCGAGCAGTCCTACAGCTCCTCCTTAGTACCCTGATCTGCATCGGGTTTGCTGAGGACAGGCTTGCCCAAGGCGCATTTGCCTACAAACGTGCTCAGCCGGCCCGGGGTCGGATCTTTGCCCTGAAAGCGATTCGTGGGTGTCGGTGACGTTGGGTTCAGACAAAGCAGCGTGGGCAGCGTGTCAACGCCATGCTCGGTCGCGATGGCGTCGGTACGCGGATGCTTCCGAACCTCGACAATCAGCACGCGCCGACGGAATTCACTCGAAAGCGCCTTGAGCAGGTTGCTCGTCGATGCCCCGGGACCCTTATTGGAGAAAACGAGCACCCTCGGAAGGCCCCACCTCGATGCCTTGGCGGCTACCGCGTTCGCCTCGGCCTCGCTGGCCACACGTTCGACGTAGTTGGGCATGTTGGCTGTCGCAAAACGTACGAGATCGCCGACCTCTCGCGCCGAGTCATAGCTCAACATTTGCTTCTCGTTCCGTGCGCTGGATCGCTTGGGTACGAACGCTCTGATGGTGGGCGTGCCCTGAATCTGCCCAATGGCCGATGGCAGGGGACCACCCTCGGTATCAACGTACGCGACGCGCACCTGATGTTTCATTGCGCCCGCTAGCTCCTCCCATTTCGGAGTGAGCAGCGAGCAGTACCCTCACGACTGACGACACACGTTCACCAGCCAAAGAAATGGCGATTTGTCCAGCTCTGCCCAATTTTTCTGGGTGAGCAGCACCACGTTGGAACTGAATGGGTTCGAGGCGCTCGCATACGAGAAGAGGAGGGGCAGCACCGATTGGATCTTCATCTCTCGGCGGCGGCCGCGCCGTCCTGAGGGGGTGATGAGTGGGAGAGCGCCTGATTTGGAAGTGTGTGAACAGGACAAGAGATCTACCGGAGCACCAATTCACACAGCCCAAGGGAGTGCTGGCTCGAACGCACCATATTTGTCAACTCCATCTTTGGTGACGCGTGACGTGCGTGGCCTTCAACCTGCGGGACGTGCGCATCCAAATGGAGAAGATCACGGATGCGCTGGAGCGCGTCTCGACGAAGAAGGGGCGCAAGCAGTTTCTTGAGATCGCGGGCCCGCTCCTCCTTTGCCTGACTTACATAGAGGACGGCCTGCGCGTCTTCTTGCGATGGAGTGAGCAGTACGCCCACATATCTTTCCGCATGGGCTTTGGCTCCGTGTCGGGCGTATTCATCCTGCTGTGCTCGGCCTCCGTGCAGCTCGGTGGGAGCTGGCTTATTGTCCGACCTGCGGTCTTCCGGCCGAGCCGAGTCAAACCTGCTTCGTACGCCCTGCTGTGCTTCACGGTGCTGCAGCCGTTCGTGTATGGTCAGGCAAAGGATGTTGACTTCGTGTGCCGCTCCATCACCCTCATCGGCGGCTTCCTGATTCTCATCTATTCCGAGAACGTGAAGCAGCAGAAGATGGGGGATAGGGGTCTGATCATGGACGAAAGAAGCCCTGGGGCCGATCGGCTGCAGCTGTCGGGTCGGTTGCTGCTGACACTCATCTTCTTCTTCCAGGCGATTCGCGGCAAGGAGGGTGGGCTGCACTCGGTGATGACCGCGCCTGGCTTCTTCAACATCGTCTTCTCCCTCGTCCTCCTCGCGCTCGCTGTGATGGTCTGCGTCGGCTTCAAGACGGAGTGGTCCGCCATTGTGCTGACCGTCGTGCTAGGCCTGATGAATATCTACATGTACCCGTTCTGGATGGTGCACGAACGTCTGATGGACTACTACAAATACTATTTCTTCCAGACGCTCTCGATCATGGGCGGCATGCTGCTGCTCTCGCTCCACGGACCCGGGGGGCTCTCCCTGGACGGGCAGAAGAAGGGCTTGTAAGGAAGGGAGAGCTGTGGCATGCGTTGTGGGGAGCTTGCGGCCACCGAGTACTATAGGTTTCCGACTTGTGACCTCGGGGGGAGCGCGGAAGACGAATGGGCGGCGTGCCGCTTGCGAGCTTGCGTGGGGCAAGGCAAGGCCGGATGCCTGCATGACTGGGCGCGAGCACAGTCGTTGGGCGTTGTGTGCTTATACGATGTCGAGCAACAGGTGTGTCGCGTTCGCGGCTTGACACTACGTTCTAAATGGAGCTGAAGACTTGGAACTTTCCGGTGAGTTTCCGGACTCTCAGTCCGCGACCTGGGCCCCTGTCCGCGCAAGGGGCCGCGGGGCGGCGAGAGTGCCGCGTTTTCCTGTCTCGCAACGCGAATCATGCGTGCGGAGCTCTTTGTCAAGGACGCCGCCTCCCTACTCTCCCAATCGCGACTGCTGTACGGCTTCGGCGCTACCGGCATAAACCTGCCAAACAAGGCCAGGATGGATGCGCCGCTCGCATCCCTGCAGGCGCTCGCCTCGGGCGTGCTGACGCCGTCACAGCTTTCCGAAGTCTGCCCCCACTATTCTATCAAGTTCAATTCGGAGAGGGCAGCAGAGGCATCACTCGCACGCTTCGAGAGCTTCTGCGAAAGCTCGGCCGCCTTGGGAATACGGAGGCTGCTGCTCGTCAGCGGGTCCGGCAGCCGCACGTTTGACACGATCGCTTGCTTGCGTGCGATGCGCCTGCCCGCTGCGCACTGCCCCGGCATCGGCGTCGCGTTCAACCCCTTTTTCCCCGAGCGCACGGATCGCGAGCGCGAGCGAGCGCGGCTGCGCCTCAAGCTGGGCACCGGCCGCGTCTCGAGCGTCTGGTTGCAACTTGGCTCGGACGTGGCTCTCCTCGAGGAGGGGCTCTCCTTCTTGCGCACCCTCGCGCTCGAGCGCCAGCTCTCGATCGAGCTGTTTGGCTCCGTCTTCCTACCGTCCAAGAGGCTGCTCGCGCAGATGCGCTTCCGCCCTTGGAACGGGGTCTTCCTCTCTGAGGAGTACCTCGAGAGCGTCGCGGCAGCGGAAGCGATCACTGCCAGAGTGCTACGCCTCTATCGCGCCCACGGCGTGGAGGTCCTCGTCGAGACAGCTGTGCGCACGAAAGCACAGTGGATGGCCGCCGAGCGCTTGCTTGCGGCGGCACAGGACGTACCGCCGCTTCCGGTGGGTGGTGCGGCGGGCGGCGCGGCAGGCGGCGGCACGCACGAGAGTGAGGGCGTGGACAAGTTTGTTATCAGCTGCGACGAGGACGCAGCCGGCAGCGAGGCCGATCTTCCAGATGCCCATGCTCACGACTGCAAGGGCACGGCCGCCGCCGCCGATGCGCGTGTCGCACCGTACGAGGGCGCCTCCAGCGCCGACGACGAACGGGCGCCTCCCTCAAAGCGCCTTCGCCCAACGGCGCTGCGTGCGTACGTGGGCTGCTTGCCGGAGGTGCCCACGGTGCCCGCGGTGCCGCTGGCGGCGACGACGTGCGCTGATAATGCGGGAAAGCAGGTTTCCATCTGCTGGTACCGTGTGCACGACCTACGCATCGCCGACCACAACGCACTGAGAGCGGCGAGTGCTCATGCGGCAGTGGTGCCCGCGTTTGTGTGGGCGGTGCGGCGAGGCGAGTGGGCACCCGGCGGCGCCGCGCAGGCGTGGCTTCGGCACGCACTCGTCGCGTTGCACGATGGCCTTCGCGAGCGCTACCAGAGCCAGCTGGTGTTGCGGCTCGCAAGGCCGGTGACCTCAGCTGACGAAGCTGACGAAGCTGACGAGGTCTCCGCGAGTGTGCTGGCTAGCTTGGCTTCGTCGAGCGGCACACCACCTTCACCGTCGGACATGGCGGCCATCGCCACGGCCAAGGCGGCCGCGGCAATGCTCCTCGAGTCTCGTCGGGATGGTGGCCCGCCGTTTGCAGTCGCGACGCTCGACGAGGCGGTCGATACCGCCTCCGAGCTGCTGCGCCTGGTACATGAGTGCGGCGCGAGCTCGGTGCAGTGGAGCCGGTCTTACGAGCCCGAGGGAGGCTTGGTGGAGGCGGTGGTGGCCAGGGCACTCGCATTGGAGGGAGTGGCCTCGACGGCGCACGCGGGCCATCTACTCTATGAGCCCGCGGCCATCCGACTGCCCCCGGGCTTCAGCGGCGGCCATTGGGGTACGCTCATGCCATTCATCAAGGCTTGCGAGCGCTCGGGCTCACCGCCCGCGCGGCCACTGCCACCGCCAGCCCAACTCGTGCCTCCACCCGCGTGGCCGCCTTCGGAGGCTTTGGCCGCGCTGCAGCTCGCGGCGCCGCCCACGCGATCAGATGGCTCTGCAGGCGCCGATTGGGGAGCCTCGATCATCGCGACGGGAGAGTGGGCAGTGAACGAGGAGGAGGCGCACCGGCAGATGGCCCTCTTCGTCGAGGGAGCCGGGCTACGCGAGTATGAGAGCCAGCGCTCGCGCGCGGACGAGAGCGCGACTGTCTCGCGCCTCTCGCCGTACCTTCGCTTCGGCATGCTCTCGCCGCGGCACTTGTACCATGCAGTACGCGAGCTGCGCCTCGAGCACGAGGTGACCAAGACATTTGCGCGCCGTCTTCACTGGCGCGACCTCGCGAGCTTCCAGCTCCACTGCTTCCCTGACATGAGCACCGTCCCCATCCGACGCCACTACGAGACCCACGCGTGGACCGAGGATGCAAGCGCGCTGCGCGCGTGGCGGCGCGGTACTACGGGCTTCCCGATGGTGGACAGCGGAATGCGCTGCCTGTACGCGACGGGCTGGATGCACCAGTCGGTGCGCATGGTCGTCGCCTCCTTCTTAGTCGAGTACCTTGGCATCTCGTGGGTTGAAGGGGCTCGCTGGTTCCATCATACGCTCGTGGATGCTGACGTGGCGATCAACGCCATGATGTGGCAGAATGCGGGACGCAGTGGGATCGACCAGTGGAACTTCGTGCTCAGCCCCACCACGGGCTCGCAGGACCCGACAGGCGCCTTCTGCCGCCGCTGGCTACCCGAGCTCGCCCAGCTGCCTACCAAGTACCTACATGAGCCCTGGAGGGCGACACCAGCTGTGCTCGCCAGTGCGGGCGTTGAGCTCGGGCGCACGTACCCGGAACGGATCATCAAGGACTTAGAGGGCGCACGGCGCGCCTCCGTCAGCGCGCTCCTCGAAACGCGCGCCGCCCACCTCGAGTGGAACGATGCGGACGGATACGACCTCATCCGACTGCCCGACGGGGAGCTCTCCCGCGTCTTCACGAAGCAGGAATTCCGGCTTACCGGCGCCGGGAAGTCCAAGCCGCCACCGGCCGTCGCGGCTGGTGCGGCTCAGAGCGGCCGACGTGGAGGCGACGGACGTGCTGCTGGCCGTGGCGGGGGGCGAGGCACTGATCGGGGCCGTGGCACCAGCAGAGGGGGGCGAGGCCGTAGCCCGCGTGCAGCGCCCCCGGCAGGAATCGCGCAGCCTGGCATCACGGCTTACTTCCAGCAGGACTGATCGTCAACGGATCCGTGAAGCCATACGTCCACCTATGAGCAGCAGACTTGATTTTGTCGAACTTTTTGAGGTGTTCGCGTAGCCCCACACTGCGTAATGAAAAGTGAGCGTTCGCCGGGGCCTTGCTCAATATGACGCTCCGCAAAATACGATTAGAGTCACTGGTTATAAGTCGATAATTCACACTGCAATTCACACCCGTGGAGTGAAGAAATCGGAAATCGGAATGGTCGCGACGTCGACGCCCCAGCAGCCTCACCAGGACTGCCTCGAGTGCCGACTCATAGGCACCGGCGCGCTCGCCGCGCTCTCCGTCTACTTTGCGTACCTCACGCACACGCTGCCAAAGGGCGCGGGGATCACGCACCGCCGCTTCAACATCTGTTGCTCTATTGGCTTTGCAGCCGGCAGTGTCGCACGCTGGTTTGCATGATCTATGGTCGTCGACTGTTTGCAGCCAGCGCTCTCACGCTTACTCGCGTACCCCGAAAACTGTTTGCAGCGGCTATCGATGCCACTCCCGGGCAACACCTTGCCCATTGTGCCGCAGACGCTACCCATCTATCTGATGTATACGCCGGCGCTCGCGATGCGGCACCGGAGGATGTTGAAGCTGCTTGCGGCGGTGGGCGCGCCTGACCTGACGCTCGTCGGCTGCGCCAATCGAGCGGACGTCGAAGTGCTCAGTCCTGCAGACCGCGCGTGCGTGCACCCCGAGTACGTGACGACACATTGGAGCGCCAAGTCGGCATCCGGGCTATCGAATGGGACGCTCTCGCTCGGCCTGAAGCACCAGCTCGCTTACCTGGACATCGTGCGCCGTCGGCTGGCTGCCGCCCTCGTGCTCGAAGACGACTCGACCATCCCGAGCGACCTGTGGGCGCGCCTGGGTGCGTACCACGTGCCCGCGGACGCCCAGATCTTTTATGTGGGCAGCTACTCGCCCAACCCGCGGGGCGGCAGCCTGGTTCATGAGGACGAGGTGCCGGGTATCGAGCCGTCGGTGCGTGTGCGCCGTCCGCACGCGCGCAACGGCACGCGCCCGGCCATCCTCGGCTCCAATGCGTACGTCGTGACCCTTGAGGGCGCGCGTCACTTGCTCCAGCCGGTACGTGCCGAAACGGATATCCAGCTCTCGCTGCTCTCGCCCTCGCCGCTGTGCAAGCGCACGCCGCCTACGTGCTACCCGGCCGCTAGCACCGCCGGCTGCGGCGAAGACGTACCCGGCTGCGCCATCGCGCCGCCGCCGCGCCAGTACGGACCTGCGCGATGGCTCATCTGGCAGGATCCGAGCGCTCGCGCGGGGCGTGGCTCGCACAACCTGGTGCGCGCCGGCGGCGCGGTGCCGCCGCCGTCGTCGCTGTTCGAGGCCGAGCCGAGCCAGAGCCGCCGACATCGTGGATTGCAGGAAGTTGAATGAGGTCGATTACATGTGAGAGCGCGCATTAAGGGGGTGCTTTTCATTTAAGTAGGTAGTAGCCGCTAGCCCGGTATCGGATATGGTGCCTGGTGCCCAATAAATGTCGTCCTGATCACCTCGCGTACGGACAGATAACGTTTACGGTGATTACATTCTTGAATCTGTGTCGAGTGCATGCCGCTCTGCCAAATTTGGATCACGCGGAGACGGTGACTGGAAATGTGGCAGGAACATGAGAGAGTTCTGGATGTCGCGCGCCTAGATCTATGGCCAGCTGGACACCACAAGCTGGGTGTGATTTGGGCCAAGGGCGTCAATTGGAATAAGGGCGAAATTGATCGCCACATTGCAGCGGGCAAGTACAGTGCTGCCCAATGCCTTTCACGACTCACAGATGGTATGCCGAATCATACGGGCCCACCGAATGGGCCGGACCGTAAAACTCTTGCCACCAAGTGGCTTGAAAGCGTCCATAAACCATTATGCTTGACGGCAGAGGAACATGCTGAGGAGATCAAGCAGCACGTTAATCAGCTACGAGAGCACGTCGCGCTGCAAGTCGCGCTGCAACTGGGACTCTGCGACGAGCACGGCAGAGCTACGATGATGGCTGCAACTGGCCATGGCCAAAAGAGAGTGGCACGCACGGCTACTTATGGTGCCTCAGGCTCTGTCACATCAGCGAGCAGGGCCGCACCAGCAGAGGTGGCAGATGCTGCTGAGCGACGACAGATCTTGGCAGAAGCTGCCGAGCAGCGTGCGCACCTCCAGCAGGCATCTTCGTCTGTGAGCGGCGCGGCTGCTCGGAAGCGCCCCGCGCCCGCGTCCCCACCCATAGCCGAGCTAGCAGCCGCGCCAGCAGCCAGGCCAGCGGCTGCACCGCGGAAGAAGCCGAGGCCGGAGGATGTTATCGACGTGACACACGACAGTGACTGACACCCCCGCAGGAGCCCGGACGGGACGCGCGGCGCCCGCGGGGTGCGCAAGGTAGCCCATCTAAGATGACCAAATTAATCGAATCGCAATTTATTCGTAGGACGGTCGGGTAAAAATGATACTGACTGTTTCCATGATACTGCACGCCGCGCCGGGGTCATGGGTTGAGTCATGGCCGGGGTGCAGGGGACGACGCCGGCGTCACCGGGAGAGCTGCTTCGTTCCCTGCCGCCACAGCATGCTCACGCCGTGGTCTCGGCGTCCGCGAGCGCTTGGCGCAGGTTGGAAAACTTCGCCTTCATCTGTTCGAGTTGCGTAGGGCTGAGGAAGGCCGCCGCACGCGCCACATTCTCCTTGTACGATGTGGCAGGCGGCAACTTGTGTGTCGTGGGGTACGTCTGGCGCACCGACGGCCGCTCTGTGGACGCCGCGGCCGCCGCAGCCGCCTTGGCCCTGGCGTCGTGCCGGGCGTCGCTGCTCGGCCCGCCGGCAGCGGGCAGATGGAGGAGAGCGTGGCCCCGATGCGTCTGCTGGCTCGTCTCGTACGAGCCAGGGCCGGGGGCCGGCTGCGCGCGCAGCGACGCTCGCGCCTTGCCCTTGATCGAGACGGCGGGCGCTGATGGGTGGCGGGAGCGAATGTAGGGCCCTTGATGGTCGTAGTACTTGGAGTCCGGGCCAGCGCGTCCCGGCTCCCGAAGCCGCCCTTGAATCGAAAACTTGGGGGCGCTCGGCGTCGAGAATGAGTCATCTCTTTCATACTCGCCGGGGCCTGGCACTGGCGCAACCGCCGCGCTCGGTATGCGCGCGCCCAGAGAGAAGGCCGGCGCGCCGCCGCCGATGGTCGGCTGCGGAGCGTACTCGCCAGGTCCGGGTGTGGGGACCGTGCACAGCCCGGACGTGCGCGCGCCCATTGTGATGGCGGGTGCCGAGCGGAAGTCGGGGCGCTCGTACACCTCCGCAGCCGGCGTCGCATTGCTAGCATTAGGATCATGCGCTTTCCCTCGCATCGAGTACGAGGGGGCCTTAGGTAGGTGTATGGGCACACTCTGCGTGTCGAGAGGGCCGGGCGTCGGCGGCGCAGGCAGCGCGCGCGCCGGCCCCGCGATTGTGTAGGCAGGGGCACTGGGCAGGTGGTACATGGTCGTCGGCCCGAAATCTGGGCTATGGGTGTCCAACTCGCTTGGCCGGAGCTTGGCTCCCATAGTGAAGCTCGGACCAGCAGGAAGGTGCGCCGGAAGGAGAGGCTCATACGAACCCGGCGCCGGCGTGCTCGCCGACGCGCGCGGCTCCTTATCCCAAGCAGCCCGCCCTTGCAGGGAGAAGGCAGGCGCGCTCGGCTTGTGCACCAGTAACGCCGCGGGGGTCGCGTCGGCCGCTGGGGTCTCGCTGCTCTCCCCCATGCCGGGCGCCTCAAAACGGCAACCCATTGTGTAGGCTGGCGCGCTCGGCAGCCGGCTCGTGCCGCTCGTCTCCACCAAATACGCGGGCCCTGGTGATTCTTCAACTGGCGTGCTCGATGGCATCCACGCGTCGCGTCCTTGGATGGAGTACTGTGGCGCCCCACGCATGTGCCCTAACCCATACGGGCGTGCGCCTGGCCCTTCTGGCACCGGCTGCATCTCAAAACGCGCGGCCAGCGTGTAGGCAAACCCCACATCAGGCCGGCCAGTGCCACTCGTCGTGGGAAGGTACTGAGGGCCAGGCGAGGCGCTCTCAACCTGAGCGGCGGCGGAGGCCCAAGCGTCACGACCTCGGAGAGAGTACGCCGGCGCTCGGGGCAGATGGCGCAAACCCACGGCTGCAGGACCGGGCGTCTCCTCCGTGGCCGGTGGAGCCTCGTAGCGCGGCGCCATTGTGAACGCCGGCGGCAGAGGATGGCGGCTGTCGTGGCTCAACACAGGAAGGTAGATGGGGCCGGGCGAGACGTCATCGTCGGCGGCGGCGTCCGCGCCGTCGCGTGCCTCCTCCCACGTCTCGCGACCTCGCATCGTGTACGCCGGCACGGATGGATGCTGGAGCGCGACGCACGCAATGCCGCTCAGCGCGTCACGCGCCGGTTCGCCAGTGCGCCGCTCGCGCTCCTGCTGCGCTATCGACTGCTTGT
>PJAB01000459.1:0-26309 GCA_002887195.1 Chrysochromulina parva | reverse complement strand
GGCGCAGCGCCTGGCACGCGCACTTTCAGTCGACGCTGTAGTATGACAAATCAGCATCAGAGAATTCGTCGCCATCGCACGAAAAGCTTCGAATAATTCTTCGAGCGTCGCCCGCGTCGAGAATTACAGGCCGCGAGTAGATCTGCAGGCACGCACGCACGGATTAGAGGCAGCAGGCACGGTTGGGTTAGGGTTAGGATTAGGATTACAGGCGTTCACCGTGCCACGACGCGTCTGGCACTGTACCGAGGCCCTCCATATCTCGTAGGCATCCAGTTGCCGCAGGGCTGGGTTGGTTGGCGGCGGGATAGCTACGCTTAGGGCTGGGAGGTCAATATCGCCGCACTTGACGGCGGACGCGAACGTCAAGGCCAGGTCTCCAACATCGCAGTGGGGCGGGCCTTGGTACTCAGGAGAGACGCCCACGTCGCTCGACGACGAGAACCGGCCGCGTTGGGGCGTTCTCGACCCGAAGGACGATCTGTGGGGTGAGCGAGCGCTTCAGTGTTTGAGGGACCTACAAGATCGAAGATGTGACATATCTACTACGCGCAGTTGTGACATATTCTTGTGTGCGCTTATTTTCCGCCCCTCACGAGGTACTCTTCCCGCAGCGGCTGATAGCTCGAGAGCCTTGACCGTCTATCTACGAACCTGACGCTACGCACTACGGATCACGCTGGTCGCTGCCATACGACCCCGCAACGAATGCGTTTAGGCATCACAACTCGTCACCATGTGAACATGCGCACGCATGGTGGCCGATCTCAGCGAACGCATGGTGGTCGATTTCACCGCACACGCGTCGCCTCGACCTCGAAGTAGAAATAATTGTACGGGTCCTCACGCTGAAGCTCTCGCTCGATCTGCCGCCGCGGCCCAAAATCTGAAGGCACGGGTCCGCCCGACTTGTCGAGTGGCAGCGAGTACGCAGCTTTAACCGGCAAGACAAGCCGTCGGACACCGCCCTGCTTCATGCCCCGAACTCCCTGGTCGATGCCTGACATGGCCTGCCCGTCTCCAACCGTGAAGATGAAGTTGTTAGCCTCATCAAAGTTATCACCCACCTTCACCGCACCACTTTGGGCCGAGAGCATCTTGATAGACCCGTCTACATAGTACCCGTTCGATCGCCTTAATACCCACTGAAGTGAGACCTTCGATCCCTCGCCAATTTCAGTGCCGGTGCCGACTTTGAGGTCTGCGCGCTGCCCACCGCCCGGGATCTTGCTGAATCGGCTCGGGTCGATCTCAACCATTGGTGCAGGCTCAGTAGCGAGAGCAGCGTTAGACACGAGCAAGGCGCTTGTCGCCGCGACAATGTCGCGACGAGCAAGATTCGAACTCAATTGCCATGCAAACACCTGGGCGATGAGGCAGAGCAAAACCAGCTTCAAAACTCGCATGAACGTCGTGTGGTGTGTCGGAGATGCGATCCGCTTGCGTTTTTGAGCAGGGACCCGCCTCTCGCAAACCCGGGGGGGTTCCGGGTCGATTCCGGGTACGTGAACGTGGGACAGCGAACAAGACCCGGACGGACCTCTTTCGAACCTGTACCGGGTATCCCCAGAAGGTTTACGACTGTCATATAAACGCCCCCCTACTCGATTCGAAGCTGCCCCTTAACGACCCGTGCGCTTTGATCGCCCGGGATGAAGAACATGTTGTCGGGCAAGCCGCCTGGGGCGGCCGATGGATCGCGCACGTGCCCCGTCTTCTCAATGTGCTTGAGCACCTCCTTGCGGCTGTGGAAGACCTGGCCGCACACCTTGCAGAGGAGCCCGTCTTCCGCACGGCGCAAGCGGATGCCCTCCGCCGCCTTCGCCGCGGCCTCAGGGTCGCGCTCCTTCCGCCTCGGATTGAGAGCCGGCTTGCTTCGGCTGCGTGCCGAGATGTGCCAGTCTGGCACCGGTACTGGCCCCATGCTAGGCGGTTCAGGACTCCCCTCTGCGCCCGTCGCCGGAGGCAACCCTGCATTGGCCGCCGGCGGTAAGCCAAACGCTTCGCTACCGCCGCTGTCACCACTGGCGTCCAGACCGTCCATTTCCACATTATCGTCGGCAGCTACGGCTCTAGGCGCCTGCCTCTGTTTGGTCATCGAGGCCATCATCCTGACCAACGCGTCCTCATCCTCCTCCTCCTCCTCGGACGTGCTGCTAGTGCCCTCGTCCTCGTCCGCCGCTGCAGACGGCGTACCACACGCCACGCTTTTCCCCTCGTTGTCGTCCTCGCCGTCATCCTCGCCGTCATCCTCGCCGTCACTGTCCTCCTCATCCTCGTCGTCTTGAGCGTCGTCCTGAGCGCCACTCGCGTCCGCCGCCTCTATCTCTAATTGGAGCCGTCGGATGCGTTCCTCAACTTTGCGCGACGTGGGTCGTGCCGCCTGCAAGGCTGCAAGCGTCTGCTCGTGCACTGCGACGCGCGGATCGCGCCGGCGCACACACGCGCATAGAGCGTGCACACCCTCGTCACGCCTGCGCCGCGCATCCACTGTCAGCTTTGCGTTCTCGCGTTCCATCGTCTTGCGCCGCTGCTTGTTAGCTCGCTCGAGCTGGTGCGCGTCGTATCGGCGCTCGCTCGCGTACGTGCGGCACGTCCTGAAGGCCTCCCAGTACACATAGAAGGCGCTCACCGCCGCCCACTCGCTCGAAGCATCGCCAAAGGGCGGCGGCGGCCTGTCGTCGTCGACCGGAGCTCTCGTGCACCGTTGCACATCAAGTTCCTCCGCAGCGAGCTCGTCGAACACGTTGGCGTAGACTGCATAGAAGCTACGGGCGCTCGCCGCGTCAAAACCATCAAAGGCTTCGGGTGAGATAAATGCCGACAAGTCCATGGCGGGGGGTTCGGGAGGCTCGTCGTTTTCCGATCGCTCTGCGGGGTCAGTCAGTGCCTTGCCGTGAAGACCAACGAGAATGGCCTCACGGTGCTGGTCATAGTAGCGGCGTTCCAGCGGCGCGCTCAACACAGCGTAAGCCGCCGACAGTTCCTGGAACTCTGCCGCCGCCTCGGCCGCGCCGGCAGAGCTTCGGTCTGGATGCAGCTCGAGTGCTCTGCGATGATACGCCTTCTTGATGTCCTCATCGGCTGCTTCCTGCGTTATGCCAAGGACATCGTAGTGGCAGCGCCTCGTTGGTTTGCTGGCCAGGACCGTCACGCGGCCGTTCTCTGGTGGCGGCAAGTACGACTCCTTCTTCTTTGGTATGAGGTCTGGGTAGTAGCCGAGACCAGCCACACCCATTTTGAAGACGTAGCCTTCGCGTGCACCCTCAAATGTGCGCGACGAAGAAAAACCATCCGGTACGAGCACTGAGGGACGATGCGTAGCTTGATCTGGCCTACCTGGGAGACGTTTGTGGGGCTTCGTCGAGGTCATGGGGGAAATCGACACCTAGCACCGTGAGCGCCACACACGGACGGACGAGCGCCTTTTGCTGCGCATGCTCCACTGCGGAAATGCGACGTGGACACAACGCGTCGTGTTGATCCAAACGAAAGAGTCACACACTTGCGAGGGAAGATATCTCTCCCCCTCACGCGACGTCTCGCGGTTCTCGCCGCCCAGCCATGCGCCCAGCAAAGAGCCCATGAAAGAGCCCTAGGCGAATCGCTAGGTCGGATGGCTGTCGGAGTCGCGAATCGCTGTTTCGGATCCTTTTCGTGCTGGAGCCGCACCGCCTCAGGTTCGGACGCGTTGGCAGAGCTGGAGGCTCATGATCCTCATGACGTCCCGTTTAAACTGCAGCTCTTCCTCACTTATGACTTAATACACAGCTTCGCCCGCGGAATGTATCATGGAAAAGGTTTCCCTCGCTTGAGCTCAAGTTGTGAGACACGCACGTTGCTCATCTCAATCTCCTCGATCACGTCGCGGATTTGAATCGCACCTAGCTCCAAACGGCCCTTGCTTCCGTCAGCGTACGTGAGTTCGGTGAAAGGTTTCGCGTCTCCCACGTTCGGGAGCAGCGTTTTGCTCACCGCCAGCTTCGGCGATATGGCGGCGACCTGTTTGGTCGAGATCTCCTTGAGAAAAACCGCAGGCGTCGCGTTCGCACTAAAGGGGCAGTAGGCCACGTGGACCTTGCGAAGGTAGCGCGCCCACAATGCCATCCACGAGCTTGACAAAGAGATGCGTGTGTGCGGACTCGCGGCACAAGTCAAGTCAAGTCAAGTCAAGTCAAGTCATTTCTCGCACCTCGCGTCGTGTCGGTCAATGCCATCTCGAGATTCGAGGTGCCGCCACAGAACGACGACTCACAGATTTCATCACACCCTGGTGTGCAACCCTGGTGGACCGCCGAATCGCGCAAGGAGTGCATGCGGCTGACGCTTGCACGTCGTGGCGCCATCGCCTCCTTTTTCGCCGCCGTAGCTACCAGCACCAACACGCCACTCATGCCATCAGTGATTCAAGTGCGTCCGCAAGCAGCATGTGCCACGGTAGAGGAGCTCTCCAAGAAGACCGTCAAGCTCGCCGATGGCGCAGAACTCCCTCTCATCGGCCTCGGCACATGGGAGAGCAGCAAAGGCGAGGTGGAGGCCGCAGTTTCGGCCGCGCTCAATGCAGGCTACCGCCACTTCGACTGCGCGCCCGTGTACCGTAACGAGCACGAGGTCGGCCGCGCGCTCGCCCATGGAGGCGTGCCGCGATCAGAGCTTTGGATCACGAGCAAGCTGTGGAATGACCGACGGCGGCCCGCGGATGTTCGTGAAGCGCTCGAGCAGACGCTTGCAAGCTTGCAGACCGACTATCTAGACCTGTACTTGATCCACTGGCCGGTCGTGTGGGCGCGCAACACGGTCATGAAGCCCGATTCGTTGGCATCCTTGGCCGAATGCTGGCGCACGCTCGAGGCGCTGGTGGACGAGGGCAAGGTGAGGCACATCGGCGTGTCGAATTTTGGAGAGGCGGAGCTGGCCGCGCTACTGTCGACGGCGCGCATCAAGCCGGCCGTCAACCAGATCGAGCTGCACCCGCGGCTGCCCCAGACGGCGCTCGTGGAGTACTGCCAGCGCAACGGCATCGTCGTGACGGCGTACAGCCCGCTCGGGCGCGGCACACTCAAGGGAGCGAATATGCTGAGCAGCCCGACGGTGCAGGAGCTGGCTGCGAGGCACGCAGTCAGCCCGGCGGCGGTCCTGCTGCGCTGGAACCTGCAGCGTGGCGTGGTCGTCATCCCGAAAAGTACAAACCCCGGCCGACTCGCTGCCAACCTCGAGGAGCCGTGGCGATTCGCCCTAAGCGCAGATGAGGTGCGTAGGCTCGAAGACGCCGTCGCGCCTGGCCGATTCTGCTCGCCGCCGTGGGCCACGTTTGATGACCAGACGACCTCCCAGAGGCTGCTTGGCACGGCGCTGACACAAGTGGCAAGAGTAGTGTTTTCCGTCGCATGGCTGGACGTGACGAAATGGTGAGGCACTGGGCTCCGTCGCCGGTCGTGTGTGGCTCCTCGAAGCTCACGCCGAAGACGAAAGAAAATACGAGCCACTCGGAGTTAATCACATGTTGTAAAAACTCGTGGGTGTTCTCACGGTACATAAGACATATTCACACACGCACAAGTCCGCCTTGCGTTGTAACGGGCATGTTTCGAGGTCCACACATGCATGCGAGATGCGTCACATCGCGATGATCCTGTGTGTGCTTGCAGCCCCTGGCGCTGGATGGAGTGCCGCACATCTTATTAGCAGACGCCAAAGCATGCCTAAGGTGTATGCGTCGGCTACAAGAGATCATCTCCAAGGCAGCACTGGCTTGAAAGGCGGAGGAGGCGACGATGCATTGAGACAGTTCCTTGGCGCAGATAGCGACGCTTCTCCACGTGTCCTCGATTCAAAATACGAGGATGGTCTGGTTGAAAATGTGGCGGAGCACGCTCGCGAATGCAACGCCGACCCGTGGTGTGGTTTCAAGCGACTCGTTCCAATCAAGGAGCGTGATGCCTGCATTCCTACCAACTGGACGAGGCCGGCAGAGCCTTTGGAGCTTCGTGCGTTGGATCCTGAGCGAGAGGTGGCTGTGTCGGAGAGCATGCTCCTCTTCCGAGAGGAGTGCGACGCCGTAATTGCCGAGGCTGAGGCCAGCGCCCAGTGGACCAAATCTTTCCCGCATGCGTCGAAGGAGCGCGAGGCTCTCTTGCCTGAACGTGTCAAGGTGGAGCACCTGCCCGCGACCCTGGCATGGCTTGGGCCCACACTTGCACGGCGAATCTGCCCAGCGATCGAAGCTGCATTTCGAGAGTGCCCAGCTGCAAAGGTGCACCAACTACGGCTCTATCAGGCCACTGTACTACGTTACGACGCCGACTCCACGGCAGGCTGCCACCTACCCGTGCATCAAGACTTCAGCTTTATCACCGTCACGGTGCCACTCAACGATCCGGCCGAGTACGACGGCGGCGGCACATGGATACACGTGCTGCAGCGCGCAGTCAGACCTCCGGTGGGGCATGCTCTGGCGCATTCTGGCCGAGTATGGCACGGGGGGCACCCCGTGACAAGAGGCAGGCGCTACGCGCTTGCTCTCTTCTTTCACTCGGCGCGCCTCGTCAACCACGGTCTGCGCTTCGAGCAGCGAGCCACTCATCTCATCGCGCAAGGCAAGACGTTGGACGCGTGCAAAGAACTCACGTTCAGCGTGCGCGCATACGACGAGGCAGCGCGCGCTCAGCGAGTGGATCGAGCCCAGAGCGTGACTGAACTGGTTACTGCTGCGCCTCAGGGCCGGTCGCTCGCAGACTATATCATTGCTGCGCCTCAGGGCACGCTATATGGTCTGCTAGCGAACTTGCACCAACAACTTGGCAACGAGGAGGAGAGTGCACGGATTGTACCGCGTTTGTTGGAGCACGTATCGCAGTTGCAGCTTCACTCGCAAGAGGTTGGGAGCGACCATCCAGCACTTGCAGGTGTGCTACACAATTTGAGGATGCTGCAGCGCCGAAATGCTATACACGGTGAGCAAGCGCGAGGGCTCTGAGGTCGCTGGTAGACAGAAAGCCAACTACTGAACGACCGAGGCGGCGAGGCGGTCGGGTCTCGGACCGGACCGCGGACGAAATTGAATCGTCCAAACACATGACCCGCCAGCCGCCACCTGGCCCACCGCCGGCCAGCGGCCTCGCGGCCGCGTGCATCGCCATCGGTCGTCTTGTAATGGTTCTCAGGTGGTGGGCCTGGGTCGAGGATCCGAGATTACCAAGAAATACCTTACATCTTACAAGTTTATGCCATATTATTCGGGTTGCTTCGTCCTTCGACGAGATGACCATGCCCATGCGCCAATCTGGGCGCCTCGGCCGGGTACACCCCACATCGCACATGGGGAGGTACACGCCCCGCGCAGACACAACACGCACACGAGCCGCCTAACCCGTGTGTACATGCACTCAGAACGAGCTGTGTGTGCGTCGCTCATTTCTCTGTGGCCGTTCTCTGGCATATCATTTCTCTGTTGCCGTTCTGTGGCGTACTCCGAGCGTGCAAATGCGCATGCAGCGGTATGCTCCCGACCATCGCCCGCGCCGCCAGCCATCGCCCGTCGATTGCGCGTTTCGTCACCGGCGACTTTACTCGTCCTCGTCGCCCGTGTTACCCTTGTACTTCGCGATGATCTCCTTCTCGACGTTGGGAGGCACAATCTCATATGAGTCGAGGCTCATCTGGTACGAGGCGCGCCCCTTGGTCGACGAGCGCAAGGACGACACGTACTGGAACATGTTGGCGAGCGGCACCATCGCGCGCACCGTCTTCATGTTGCCGCGCTCACCCAGCTCGGCGACCATGCCACGCCGGCTATTGATGTCGCCGATCACGTCGCCGATGTACTCCTCGGGCGTGGTCACCTCGACCTTCATCACCGGCTCCATGAGCTTCGAGCCCGCCTCGCGCAGGCCCTTGCGCGCGGCCGCGCGGCCGGCGATCTCGAAGGCCATCGTCGACGAGTCGACGTCGTGGTACGCGCCGTCCATCAGCGTCGCCTTGCACCCGATCACAGGGAAGCCCGCGAGCACGCCTGCGCCCATGATGGACTCGAGGCCCTTGGCAACGCCGGGGATGTACTCCTTGGGCACGGTGCCACCCTTGATGGCCTGCTCGAAGACGAAGCCGCCCTTGGCGCCCTTCGACTTCTCGCCATCCTCGGAGATGAGCGGCTCGAACTTGACCACCACCTTGGCGAATTGGCCCGAGCCACCCGACTGCTTCTTGTGCGTGTGCTCGATGGTCACCGTGCGCGAGATGGCCTCGCGGTACGCCACTTGGGGAGCGCCGATCTGGCACTCGACCTTGAACTCGCGCATCATGCGGTCGCAGATGATCTCGAGGTGGAGCTCGCCCATGCCCTCGATGACCGTCTGGCCGCTGTCCTCGTCGCGCGAGAAGCGGAACGACGGGTCCTCCGACGCGAGCTTGACGAGCGCGCTCGCCATCTTATCCTGGTCGCCCTTCGACTTCGGCTCGACGGACACCTTGATCACCGGCTCGGGGAAGTCCATCTTCTCGAGGATCACGGGGTTCTCGGGGTCGCAGAGCGTCTCGCCGGTGGTCGTGTCCTTGCAGCCCACCAGCGCCACGATGTCGCCCGCGCGCCCGATTTCAATGTCCGTGCGATCGTTCGCGTTCATCTCGAGCATGCGCCCGATGCGCTCCTTCTTGCCCTTGACAGAGTTGAGGACGGCATCGCCCTTCTGGAGGACGCCCGAGTAGATGCGCGTGAAGGTGAGCGTGCCCACGAAGGGGTCCGTCATGATCTTGAACGCGAGCGCCGAGAACGGCTCGTCGTCCGAGGACTTGCGCTCCATCGGGACGTCTCCGTCGAGGTTCGTGCCCTTGATGGCCTCTACGTCGAGGGGCGAGGGCAGGTAGTCGATCACAGCATCGAGCAGGCACTGGACGCCCTTGTTCTTGAAGGCGGTGCCGCACAGCACGGGCACGAACTGGAGCCCGATGCAACCCTTGCGGATGCACCGCTTGAGCTCGGCCTCCGTCGGCTGCTCGCCTTCGAGGAAGGCCATGAGGAGGTCATCGTCCATCTCCACCGCCATCTCGACGAGCCGCTCACGGTACTCGATGGCCTGTTCGCGCAGGTTCTGCTTGCCGTCGGCGGCCATCTCGTCGGGGATCTCCACGATGTTGAACTTGGCGCCCATGGGCACCGAATCATCCCAAATGATCGCCTTCATCTGCACGAGGTCGACCAGGCCGCGGAAGTCATCCTCCTTGCCAATCGGCAGGTGCAACACCGCCGCCTTCGCGCCGAGCAGGTCTTTGATCGTCTGGACGCAGTAGTAAAAGTTGGCGCCCGTGCGGTCCATCTTGTTCAGGAAGCACATGCGAGGCACCTTGTACTTGTCGGCCTGCCGCCACACGGTCTCGGTCTGCGGCTCAACGCCCGCGACGCCGTCGAAGCACGCGATCGCGCCGTCGAGCACACGCAGGGAGCGCTCGACCTCGAGGGTGAAATCGACGTGGCCCGGCGTGTCGATGATGTTCATGCGGTGCTCGCCCGGCATGACGACCGCGCCGCCCGCGCCCTTCACAGCGGGGTCCCAATAGCACGTCGTCGCGGCCGAAGTGATGGTGATGCCGCGCTCCTGCTCCTGGACCATCCAGTCCATTTTGGCACCGCCATCGTGCACCTCACCGATCTTGTTCGTCTTGCCCGTGTAGTACAGGATGCGCTCGGTCGTCGTCGTCTTGCCCGCATCGATGTGGGCCATAATGCCAAAGTTGCGGTATAGGGACAAGTCGATTTCACGCTTTGTGGCGGTTTTGATATCCATGACCGGGCCGGTGGCGCGGTGAGCGCTCACGGCCGGGCGCGCGGACGTCGCCACGTAGCCGTGCACCGAGGCCACAATCGCGGAGGCGGTCACAATCTTGTACAACATGATCACGGAGGCCGAGCAGTGATCGAGGCTTCGACGTCTGCGAAAAGTCTCGCGCCCCGAGATCTCATGCCATCTCCACGCAGGCGGGGTGTTCACAGAACGCGCGCGCGGAAGGGTGGGACGAGAGAGATAGACATTCTCGCTCGTCGTGTGGGTGTGTCTGGTGGTGCGGCGGCCCGGCGGCGGCGGCATGTGGGCGGCTTGCCGGCAGAGACCATCTCTAGAGTGCGGGCGGTCGTGTCACTGGCTCGACGATAGTAGACGCGAGAGCCGGACACCGAAGTTCTCATAGCACGAACTCCTCTCGGATAGAGCGAGAGACACGTTGGTAGAGAACCCCCGCGGCACGAAGCGAGAGCAGGACACCCAATCATAGGACACCCCGAAGACGGCGACGGTTCTATACGAACACGTAATCATACGCGATCGTGTAGGATCCAGCAACCAGTCTCTCTCCAGGGGATGCGGAGACGTAGAGAAACAGAAGCCGATAAGACTGACGTCTAGCTGTAATGATCCTATCTGACGCTAATCTGACGCCTGAGACCGCGACTCCCAATTCACGTACGGTCTCGTAAAATAAACCTGTCTACCGGTGTCACGCTTTCTGTTGCCGCTGTCGCGCCTCCGCTTCACGTAGCATTCGCGCAATGTCCGCGAGGCGTGGCCGTGGCCCATTCTGGAGCTTTGCCTCGATAATTTCGAGAGCTGTCATGCCGTCACATTCTGTGTAATCGGTGTCGTCCTCAGCGACCCGCAGATTGGCCTGCGCGCCCGCCGCGAGCAACAGCTCGACGCAGCGCTTATTTTCGTGAATCGCCGCCAAGTGTAGCGCACTCTTGCCGCCTGTAGCCCGGTCGTCCAGGTTGGCACGGCGCTTGATGAGCTCCTCGCACATCTTCTCGTGGCCCTCTATGCAGGACAGCATGAGCAACGTGTGGTTCGTACGGGTCGCTTTCGGATCGTCTATGTTGCCTCCTCTGTCGAGCCACGAGGTCACTTTAGCTAAGTGGTACGCCTGATTATAGGTTTCCGCAGTCCACTTGCCGCAAGTCCGGGTGGAAGAGCTCATTCTTTTCCGCGTCGCCCTATCCGCGGTCTAAAAACCACATTTTGGGCGACTTTGTGGACGGACGTTTTCGGAACTTCGGTTACATTGTAGGGTGCGCACTCAACAGGATTCGAGGCGGCTACCCTCGCGCAAGCGCCTCAAGCGGACAGTGAGTGAGTGAGTGAGAGTGAGTTATTGAGACACTCACACACTCACTCTCAACGTCTCAAGCGGACATGATCGAAGCGGCTTCTTGTCAAGGGCTTCTTGTGGCGATGCAAAGTCAGTCACGAAGTAGACAAAAGTCAAGTCATGGGAAAGGAGTGGTGTTATCTGCTAAGGAATTCTCGCGTGACTGCATGCATCGATTGCTTTTGTAACTTTATAGCATTTTCGTTGTTTGCTGATGATCCCACAGACCAAAATGTGCAACCAAAATGCACACACCGCTTTTGTACGCGACACGAGTACGCTCAAGCTTTTGTACGCGACACGAGTAGTGTCGTGCGGTAGTGTCGAGCGATCATTGAGATGCGCCCAGTCGAGTCTCCATCCCGCCGTGTGCACCCCGAGGGGAGCACTGTCGAGCGAGGCAGTCTGCATCGCCTCGAGCGCGGCGAGCGGCGCATCTACAGTGAGCACGAAGAGGTTCTAGAGGAGACCGAGCCAACCCCCACGCAGCGCTACCGTGCATCGGTGCTGGCACAGACTGACAAGGTTGTGCTGCAGCCATCCCAACCGCCTCCCTCTCAAAAAGCGGTCGCAAGATTCATGGCGCAGCACCGTTGCTCTTCAATGGAGGTCGCGCGCAAAAAGATGATCGAGGTCGCACCATTGACGCAGCATGCTGCTGACACTGTGGCAGAGGGCGACCAGAAGCATGCTGACGACGCTGGCTTCCTGTCGTTACAGCCATGCCTCGCAGCATTCTCGCTCTTTTCGAAAGACCACGACCCCTTGCTGCCACGCAGCCGGACGCTTGGCAGGACGGCAGGCACAATGGCGCCGCCACGACCGCAGTCTTCAGTTGGAAACTCGTTGGGAAATTCGGGCGGGGCACGCCTATACGGCACCGATGCTGACTGCAAATTCTATTCGTTCGGAGGGTTGCTGCATTCGGTCGCCGTGGGTGCCATTCGACCGGTCCGCGCCTCTTATCTTGTGCGCCTGTGGCGCGGCGGCGACTTCCTCGCGCCACGCCAGGCGCTGCCCCCCGAAGCTTTCTGGTCCGCTGACCAGCTCGAGCGGCTGCTCCGAGCGTGCCAGGCGGCCCACGGCCACAAGGCTAGCGAGCCCTTTGGCGCGCTCTGCGTTGCCGTGTGCCATCGGTGGTTGAGCGACGGCAGCCCAGAGCCCGAACCAACGAGCCGCTTTCAACTAAGCCGTGTGGCGCGCTTCGCGGAAACGTACCTCAGGGCAGTGTGCGCGCCCCTCTTTGCCGCGCTCGAGCGGGCCGGTCATCCCTCGGGTGTGCCCGACTGCGCCGTCTTCTGGCCCTTTGCTTCACTCTACCAACCGCACGCATCACCCTCACAGCCTCATCAGTACACGTACACAAGCCCCGCCTATGTTGAGCCTCCCCTGTCACAAGTACAGCTCAGCCTGTCGGAGGAGGGCAAGCGGTGGAGCGCCTTGTGGTTCGGGCACGCGCACACAGTGCTCTGGGTGCAGCCCGAGGTGGACAGTGCGTTTGCCACTCTGCACGGCGCAGAAGACGCCTTCGACATGCACCGCGACGGCGGCGTCACGTCTCATCGAAAGAGTGGCTGGGCCACTCTGGAGCTGGCGCTCGCCGGATTCCTCAAACCATCACACAAGCGCCTCGACGTGAGCCGGCACCCCACTTCACGCCCCGAGTGCTTTAATGACGGGTCGGCGGCGGGCGACGCAGCCGCAGCCGCTTGGTGGCGCGATACGTTAGTGCCCCTCTGCGCTCTGCCGCCCGGTGCGCCTCCGCAGCTGCCCGAGCGCTTCTCGCGCGTGCTCCTGAGCAAGCGGACCTTTAGTCATGCAGCGGAGGCGGAGATGGCCGTGCAGATGTACGCAGACTTTTTCGCGGCCGCCACGCGAATGGCACCCGCACTCGAGTGCGCTGGGCGCAGCTGGGGCGTGGCGCAGATGAGGGTGCTCGCCGAGCTGCTCCCGCATTGCGTCCGCTGCCGCGCCCTCGACCTATCGGGAAATCCTCTTGGAGCCGAAGGTGGCGCCCTTCTCATGCGCGCGCTGGCCAAGCCCACGTGTGGTATCACGCGGCTGGACGTGCGGCACACGGGCCTACCTGCCGAGTGCGTCCGGGCGCTACTCGAGATCCGGCGCCTCAAGAGCATCGCTCTCGCACCGCTCAACCTGTACGGCGCGCGACAGGCGCTCGCACTTGAGGTCATCGAGGGCCAGATGCCGCACCAACCGCGGCTAGTGCTCGAGCCGGACGCAAGCGAGCAGCGCGCGCTCGATGTGCTGGACGACGAGTTGCGCGGGGTGCAGAAGGCGCTCAAGGCGCGGCATGCGCATCAGCTGGGCTGGGTGGCCAATCGGCAGTTTTGACAAGAACTGAGGTCTGGAACTCTCACCACCGCCCGCGCAGCGCGGACGTACAGGGGAACGCGTGTTGGTGTGCCATGAAATATAGCGATCCTGTGCGGCTTCGCACCGGCTGTGAATGTGGTGTGTGAAGTGTGAAGGGCGTCGAATTATAAACATTGGCTGTGAAGAGCGGGAGCGCTGCTTCGAGCGAGGCGGAACACACACAAAATCATGTTGGACGAGCACGTAACACAGGTGCGTGTCGCAAGCGGCAGCAATATTCAGACCTGCGTCGCGCGTGTACTACAAACGCTGGAGGCCCTTCCTGCCCAAGCAGTTGTGCGCCTCGTTGCGCAAGGTAATGCGGTCGCAAAGGCAGTTACTATCGCCGAGATCAGCAGGAGACGGCTGCGAAGGCTCCACCAGAACACACAGGTTGGACTCGTACGAAATGCTGGAACCGAATCGAGCTCCGCTGCCAAGGCATCGACTGATGCCTCCAAATCTGAGCCTGTGCCGACGATTTCCATCACGCTCTCGTGTTGCTCACTCGATGTCTCGCAACCGGGGTATCAGCCGCCGCTCACGGAGGATGAGTTGCTTTCCGGATGGATCTTTGACGACGACACGCCAAAGAATGCTGTCGCAAGGGCCACCGATCGGAAGAAGCGATCGCGGCCTCACAAGCGACCGCGTGGTGATGCAGCGCCAGATTCTTTGCCGCCTGCACCGCCCACGCTGCCAGCGCCGCTCACATAAGCGTCATGCGAGTCCGGTGTGTACACTCTGTTTGAAATCAGGGTATGATGAGGATTGTGGCAAATCCTTAATCCCTCCCCTACCCACTTGGGTGATAAAATATAAACAGCACTTGTCCAGATCACCACAATTGCAGGCCCCTCCAGCCCCTCCTCCATTGGCCTCCTCCAAACCTTTTGCCCGCAACACACCTCTAGTATCTCTCCGCGCTCTCACAAGTCACTCGCTAAATCACTCAAGGCCCGCCGCCAAAATGAGGCGCGAACCGTGTGCGAGCAGGGTCCGGTGTGCCGCTCGCAACGATGCGCGCACTCGCGCTCCTCGCCCTCCCAGAGCTCCATGACAAGCACATGCCGCCGGCCGGCGGTTACCGGGGTGACGCAATGGAACTTGTGCGAGACGAAGACGAGCGCGCTGCGAAGGTGAGATTCGAGGTCACGTGGCAACAGATAGTGAGCAAGCCGGATGCATTCGTCCGAGACCTGACCAGATGAGACCAGTCGAGATGAGGAGAGCGCGCGCGTGAGTTCCAGGGCTTGCATCGTACTCGCCCTTCTCAAATGGATACCGACGCATCGTGCCGTCGCATTCGAGAGTGCGAAACTCGCCGCCTTCGAAATCTCGACTGTCGGAGAGCATCACGTCTATGGTCACGAGCGAGCCGGCGTCATAGTGCGTGAGGAACGGGAGCGATCCACCAGCCTCGACGGTGTGGTATTCGACGCAGCGTGGGACGACGGGCGCAACAGCGCGAGGCAGCAGCTGCCAGTGATCCGCATCGACACGTGCGGCCGTCTCAATCAACCTCGCTCGCAGCTCAGGCATGCATTTGGCAAAGAGGCCATCCGTCGAAAGATACGCAGTCTCCCACTTGCCCTGGCGGTAGGCAGCCGCCTGGTTGCTGGTTGTGCGGCCTGCACTGCCGAGACGCGGCTTGAGTTCCGCATACAGTTCATGAATTTCATGGACTTCGCGAGCTGAGAGGAAGCCGGGAATCCGCACCACGTTTGTTTTCTGCGCCTCAGCCGAGAGCGGAAGGTGCTGCTCTGCAAGCGCTGAACCTGCAACCATCGACTCGAATTCAGCATATTGCTGCATCGTGATCGCGGCTGCCGCTGCTGCCACCGCCGACACGGACGCGGCGGCTCGGCGCAAGGGAGAGGAGAGAAGGGACATCGTCAATTTGTGTATCCGTTTGTGTGAACCGTTGGCGGTGAACCAGGGGTCCCCGAGCTAGGCGGTAACTACTCCGGTACGCCGGTCCGGTGTGCCATGAGTTTCTTGTGTGCCGCTGTCGCAGACAAACATATAACTGTGAAAATTGGTCCGAGAGGAAGACTGGAAGTGCGCCAAAAAGCATTCCGGATTCGTCGGCAACCGTGACGATGGCCGCGGCTGCGGTTGCCTCCGGAAAGGCCTCGCTCAGGCCACAGAACGTCGGCATCCTCGCTATGGAGGCGTACTTTCCCCAAAACTGCCTACAGCAGACGGCGCTCGAGGAGGCCGACGGGTGCAAGGGCAAGTATACGATCGGCCTGGGCCAGGAGTCGCTCGGCTACTTTGACGACCGCGAGGACGTGGCGTCCATCTTGCTCACCGCGCTCGCGCGCCTTATGGAGAACTACGGCATCGAGCCCCAGCAGATCGGCCGGCTGGAGGTGGGCACCGAGACGCTGATTGATAAGTCGAAGAGCGTGAAGACGACTTTGCTCGCGCACCTGTTCGGGGCCAACGCGGACGTGGAGGGCGTCACGTCCACCAACGCGTGCTACGGCGGCACTGCGGCACTCCTCAACTCGGTCGCGTGGGTCGAGTCGTCGGCGTGGGATGGGCGGTACGCCGTGGTTGTGTGCGGCGACATCGCCGTGTACGCTCCTGGGCCGGCGCGGCCGACGGGTGGTGGCGGCGCAGTGGCGATGCTCATTGGCGCAGACGCGCCGCTCGCCCTCTCCGGTCCGCGGTGCACCCACGCCGCCGAGGTGTATGACTTTTACAAGCCCAAGGGCGATACGGAGTACGCGACCGTCGACGGCAAGCTTTCGCAAGAGGCCTACCTCACAGCCGTCGACCGCTGCTATGCGGGGCTGCAGGCGAAGCGCGCGGCGGCGGTAGGCGGTGCCCCCTGCACGCTCGACGCCTTCGGCTTCGCGTGCATGCACTCGCCCTACGCCAAGCTCGTTCAGAAAGGCTTTGCGCGCATGCTGCTCGCCGATGTGATTGCGCAACCCACGCGTGATGAGTGGGCGGCTGACGCGGACGCTCAAAAGGTGGCGGCGGTGCCGCCCGCGCATAGCGTCAACGATCGCGATACCGAGACGGTGCTTCGCAAGCTTTCTGCCACCCGCTACGACGCGATGTGCCTGCCCGCCGGCGGTATCTCGACGCGCGTGGGCAACTGCTACACGGCGGCGGTGTACATGAACCTTCTCGCACTCGTGAGTAGCCGGGCGGCGGAGCTGGTCGACAAGGAGCCGGACGTGCTCTGCTTCTCGTACGGCTCGGGCGCCGTCGCCACCGCCTTCGTCATCAAGGCACGCAAGCCGAGCGGCACGAACGCGCTGAGCGGCGCGAGCGGGCTGCCTCCCGTGCCCTTCACGATCGAGCGCATAGCGCAGACGGCGGACGTGTTCGCGCGCCTAGCGAGCCGTACGGAGCGTACTACGGCCGACTTCGCAGCCGCGATGGATCTGCGCGCGACGCGCTACGGCCAAGCGAGCTACTCGCCCACTGGCCCGATCGCCGAACTCTTCCCCGGTACGTACTACCTCGTGTCGGTCGACGCAGAGCACCGGCGCAGCTACTCGCGTACGCCCAAGTGAGACGACGGCGCGAGTGGGCGAGTGGTGGCTGGTGCGGCGGGGGCATGGCGGGCACGAGGGTCACTTACGAGGGACACGAGCAGGCACGGCCAAGGCAGGACCGACCACCACACGACAGACGGCGCACGATGGTACGGGTATAGGGATCTTCATGTGAGGCGGCTGCGCGCGATAGGACGTGCGCGCGCGGCGCGCGCGAACCGAATTCGGCCCAGGAAAAACAGTTCTCTTCAGAAAGATTTAAGTTCTCTTCAGAACCGTCTACAAGTAAAACATAATTACGAGTATGATATTGAGCTGCAGCAGCTCCCTGGAGACCACGTGACAGGCACACGCGACACCCCGACCCCGCCCGCAAGACGTCTCTCTTCCGCGTCACTCTATCAGCTCCCCCCATTTTTAGACACCCGCCCCCCGGTGCCCGGACCCTCTCCCGTCAGGTCTCCGTCTGCCATGGTTGCGCCACAACGCCACAGCCTCAGGAGTGCCGACCTACGAGTTGTTGCTCTGCGCGGCCTCCCATTCGGGCCCCCACAGCGGCGTGCCCTTTTCGTCGAAGCCCGACGTGATGACACCGCTCTCAGTTGGCGTGGTTACGAACACGTCACCATCAATGCCGAACTCGCGCGCGGTCTTGAGCAGACTCGACTGCACGGCCTCAGCGAGAAACTGCGACATCGTGTCGAGGCCCACCGGCCTTTCGAGGCCGGAGGTGCCGCCACAGACGGCGACCACCGACGGCCCCTGCGAGCTGAGGAATGCGCCATGCGCGCCCGCCTTGATTGCGGCATGGAGGAGCGGTTCAAACGGGTATAGACCTGCACGGTACTGCTGATGCAGTCGATCCTCCATCGCAAAGCGCAGCGCGTCGAGCTGGCCGGTCGCTAGGCTATTGACTAGCATCGCCGCGCGCCCGATGTTGTGCACCGCATCCTGGCGCTTGTACCACGCGGGCAGCACCGCGCGCGACGCCTCTTTGTTGACAGAGCTGTCGACGTCGGGGATGAAGAGGACGCAGTGGAGCCCACGCGGCAGGTTGACGCGCTGCGTAATCCACTGCTTGGATCCGTCCTCCGATCGGAAGCTCACCTGCAGCCCGCCGTAGATGGCGGCGGCGATGTTGTCGGCCGAGCTCTCCTCGTCAGCGGCCAACTGCAGCAGCTGCTTCTTGACGTTTGGCGTGTAGATCTCTTTGCCGCAGAGCGCCATGCCGCCGGCGAGCCCGGCTACCAGCGCGCTCGAGCTTGAGCCCAGGCCTCGGCGCGCTGGCACGACGTTGTGGCATTCAAAGCGCAAAGGTGGCGTGGATGCCCTCTTGCCCATAATCTCGAGTGCCTTGTAGCACGATTGAACAACGAGGTTGCTTTCATCTTCAGGGAGCGTTCCATCCTCCACGCCGTGGACACTGCAGGAGAAGGCATCCGCGCGCTCGATGATGATGCGGTTCCGCAGATCAAGCGCGAGGCCCAAGCAATCAAAGCCTGGGCCAAGGTTTGAGGTGGTCGCAGGCACGTCGATGATGACCCGGTGCACTGGTGTAAAGAAGGATTCCCACGTGGCGCCGATGCGACTATGAGAGAGGCGGCGAAAGGGCGCAACCAAGGCGGAGGCTGTCGATGGGAGCGAGCGAGCTGCCACATGGTTCATCTCCGGCTCGCGAGTGCTTCCGTCGAAAATAAGTCGAGTCAAGACAAGTCATGACAAGTCAAGTCAAGCAAGTCAAGTCAAGTCAAGACAAGTCCGTTGTGGGGCACTCGGTTTCCCCCTGCCCAGTTTTCCGGTCCGCACACCCTGGGTCATACATGTACAAACATGTACAAAAGTCCCCTCCTCATGTCACATTTGGTGACATGGACAGTTGGACACGCTCCCAGATTTCAACAAAACGGTGTGTGCGATGCTGGAGGTTGCCTCATTGCTTGCTTGCCTCATTTTTAGTAAACGGGCCCCGGGTTGATAATGAATTTCGGATGCACACGAACGCGCGTTCATCCAGAAAATCTTGTTTTATCTCGCTGCGGATTTCTTGATGTCCTATGCAGATTTCTGGACCTTTCGAGGTCGCTTCACCCAAGGGTAGGGAGCTTGCCACGTTTTCGGCGCAATGCAGGGCTCTCGAGCTGGGCCATCGACTGAGCGCATGGCCGACGAACCATGCGTGATACCTCTGTACAACTGTGTGGCCGAGCAACCCATGGAGGAGAGTGCTGTTAGCACGGTATGGCTGGCCTGCCACATTCGTACACCTCCTCATCCCTCCGTCGCGGTTTAATTCCATCTGATTCGTCCCGTTGCAGGTTCTCTCCCAGCTGTTTGAGCAAGTGCGTAGGCGAGACTCATTCGCACTCATTCGGCCCGAAATGGTCGTCGCCAATGAGTACGGCGATGTGAGCCTACAGGAAATCAGTGAAGCTGATCAAGGAAGTATGACGTCATCGGCATTCATGCCTCCGGAGATGGCCAGCGCAGCGCTCCTCGACGCCATCGACGCAGAGGGCCGCAAGGCGGCGTACGTTTGGAACCTCGGCGTGACGGTCTATGCTCTGCTTGCTGGCTACCCGCCGTTCGCGTCGACCTCGGTGACAGAGTGCCCCTTTTTCGCGGACTTCGCGACGTCGCATCGGCTTGCATGTCCACCGCACTTCAGCACGGCTGCGATCGAGCTGCTGCTGGATATGCTATGCGTGGAGCCGGCTGGCCGGATACGGTTCGAGGCACTCGATAGGTCCATCGATGAGTGGCGACGCTCCGCCATGGTCCAGACGGAGCCCGACATCGAGAGGAAAACGATGATTCGCGCCCGCAGCGACAGCAACGTCTCTGCCATCCTCGCTGCGCTCGCCCTCCGATCATCGGCGCCTCCATCGGCCCGGCTGTCTTCGTCTGCCATAACGGCCGCGGAAGTCTCATCAGCTGGAGACATGGCTGCTGCTCAGACGGTAACAATCTCGGCGGCGCACCCTGTCGAAATCCCACAGGTGGCGAGCGCACTGAGCGGCAACGTGAGCAGGGGCCTGGCCCCTGCATGCGGCTGGGCGCTGGCCAGCGCGTGCGCGGGCACTGGCCCGGTCACTTCGAGTGCATGCCCTGGATCCCCGTCCGATGGAGACTCTTCATCAGCCTGTGCGAGTGTCGAGGCGTCACCGATGAACGTATCCCCGCACCCTACTGCCGCCGCCTCCGCCGACTCCGCCGCCTCCTCCTCGACCGCCGCCGATGCGGCAGCTTTTCTACCGCCACCGCCACCGGGCATGAGCTTACATACGTCCCCAGCAGTGCTTGACGGCCCTCATGGCGTGTCGGCTGAGATGATCAGCCGTTCGTTGATCGCACACCCCAACTCTCCTAGGAGTTCGGCAGGCATGCTAGCGCGCCCGAACCGGCCGGTAGCGGTGATGTACTCACCATCCAGCGATCTGCCGCGCAAGGTCAGCGCCAGCTTTGCTACCAGCGCGGGTGGCGCTGGCGGCTGGGCGGGCGGTATCAGACCTCAGGGTGCGCGCGAGAGCGGAGGCGGGAGCAGCACGAGTGGCGGTGCGCTGCCGCCGGAGAAGCGCAGTCGTGTGAAGATCAAGCGTCTCGGGTGGGACGTGGCCTGTCCCACGGGCGAGGAGGGCATTCACGCCGCGATCGTCAGCGCGCTCGGTGCAATGGCCATCCCGTATCAACCGCACAATGACCCAGTGAGCGGGAGTTTCGGCGTGCTGACTGGTCGCGCACACTACTCGGATGGAATGGGGCCGGGCACCATGCAGGCCTCGATCCTCGTCACTTCCGTCTGCACGTCGTCGCCGCTCGCCCAGTCGCAGGAGACTTCCAGGGCGGACCACGCGGGCTGGCGCATTGACGTTACCCGGTTCACAGGGGACACGTTCCAATTTCATGCTTTCTACCGGGCGCTGCGAGACCACCTGCGCCCGCTCTTCATCGACGAGGGCGGCATGGCCAGCGCTTCCGCCGGCCCAGCGATGACCGGCCCGATGTCGGCAGAAGCGTGCATGGCTCCCACGCACAGCTTCTGGGGCGCGAGGGGCGAGACGAGCCGCCGAGCCGCCGACAAGTAGGCCACTTGGCAAGCACGCACGCCCGGTAGCTCTCTCCCGGCAAAATACCGAAATGATACACCGTACTCTTGAGGGCTCCTGCCATGACAAGGGCAAGCGAGGGCCATTCGGTCCTGCGTTGATTTCCGGCGTGGCTCGGGCGGAAGCGTGGGCCGGCGGGGTGGGGAAGTTGGTAAAATCTACCTGGTATCTTTAATCTTACTCGTAGTTGGCTAGTTGCATCTAGGCGCGCTCCTCCGACGCGATGGAACACCAACACGAACTCGATCGTGTGAGTACTATCCGGATGATGGAGGCCGCAAAGTCCCGATTTTCAACTGCGCCTTTTCGCAATGAATGACGACGGATCACGACATGCAAATGGCCTAGCAAGTAGCCTAGCTTGGAGGCTGCGCATGTTTCGTGTCCAAGACCAAGTTGTGGTAGTGGGCGAAGCTTCCAATTTGTCGTTCTGAGCTGACCTTCGAAATGAATGAAGCCGTTGCTATGCGTCGTTCAGAGCTGACCTTTTCCCATGTAAAAACTTGTTCCTCGTCGCCGTCTATCGGCTAGAGCAATCGCATTCCGACGAATGGCGCGCCCGGAGCGCACGGCGGCCGCGGAAGCCTTCTATTCTAAAGGGGAGGCCTCACGCTATGATCAGAACGCGCGCATGGCGACTACGCAGCGGCATCTTGCTGAGCGCGCGCTGCAGCTCCTCGACTTACCCACTGGCGTGCCGGCGCTGCTGCTCGATGCCGGGTGCGGCACGGGCTACAGCGCACGACCGCTAGAGAAGGCAGGCCACCATTGGATTGGTACCGATATTTCGATCAACATGCTCCAGGCAGCGCGCCAGAGTGCACGTCGGCCGGGATTGCGGCCACAGGTAGTCTGCGATGATCTCGGCCATGGCTTTGCCTTCCGCGTTGGCACCTTTGATGGCTGCATCAGCATCTCGGCGGTGCAATGGCTTTGCCATGCGTCCAAGGCGGGGGACGATCCGCAGCGTCGCCTGCGTCGCTTCTTCGTCGGGCTCAAGGCGGTGCTCGTGGCCGGCGCGCGCACGGTTCTGCAGCTCTATCCCGAGCAGCCTGAGCACCTGCAGATGATACGTGACGCGGCACTCGCACAGGGCTTCAGTGGCGGGCTGATAATTGACTACCCCTGGTCCGAGCGTTCCAAGAAGCTCTACCTTGTCCTGGTCGCGCCAAACCGCCGATTGGCGGAAGTGCCTGCGGCTGTGCCTCAGGCAGGACGCAAGGGTAAGGGCGGCGGGAAGGGCGGCGGGAAAGGCGGCGGTAAGGGCGGCGGTAAGGGCGGCAGTAAGGGCGGTGGCAAGGGCGGCGGCGGTAAGGGCGGCAGTAAGGGCGGTGGCAAGGGCGGCGGCGGCATGGGCAAAGGCACTAGTGGAGTACCGCAGAGCGCCATTCACAAGAAGCAGCGCGCGTACTGAGTTTAGAGTTCGGTACCGGTCGTGGAGAGGATATACGGATATACTGCGCGGCGGCGGGCGGGCGGGCGCGGGCTGTCACCGACCCACCGGTGACTGTGGGTGTGCGCGCTCGCTTCTCGTCAAGTTCGACACACGGAGTATACACAGGGCATACTCAGGTTCTAGGGTTAGGGTTAGCTCATATCAATTAAACAACAAAGCCCCGACACGCGACAGCCGACGCCGCGGCGCGGAAGAGCTGTGTGCACCTCTCTGTGCACCTCTATGCGCTCACGGAGTTGTCTTCCTTTTTCTTCTTTGCATCGGCCATAAAGGGCTTCAGGTGCTCGGGGATGTCCACCCTCGGCGGGATCTTGACTGGCCGCATGAGGACGTTGACAAACTCTGCGTAGTCAATTGTGCCAGATCCATCCCTGTCAGCCTCCTTCATCATATCCTCAATCTCGTCCTCGTCCACCTTCTCGCCCAAATTGGAAATCACCTGCCGCAACTCCGCCGCCGAGATCTTGCCCTCCTTCTCCTTGTCGAAGACGGCGAAGGCTTCCCGCAATCTGTGCAGCAGGGCGGAGTGCGTCAGGATAGAGCGCAGCGGCAGAGGCCGAGCAGCTGGAAGAGGCGCAGACACGGCAAACGTACTCTTTATCGTTGTCCTTTGACTTGGCCAAGAACCCAATGGCCATGGCGACGCACGTGGTCGCGTCGATCATCCCACCCTTGCTACCCTTCTGAAACATATCAGCGATCTCATCGTTGGTAGGATTCATGCCCACCGAGCGCAGGACGATCCCGAATATGTGCTTATCCACCGTGGGCGCATTGTTGCCGTGGATGCCGAAGGCTTCTATGATATCACCCTTTTTGGTTTCGTCCATGGCGAGTCCTCGTGCGCTTCCGCTGCCGCGGCGGATGCGAGCGAGCACAGAGGCTTTGGAAAAGCGGAAATACTTTTGCCGCTCGGAACGACGCGTTCGGGGAGAAGACTGGCCGTCGCATAACTTCACGAAATGACGCGCTTCCCACATACAACTTATTTGCACCTCATGCAATGCACCAGGCACACTCAGCGTGCAGCACGCATGCGCGTAGAGAGAACTGACACGCTGTGCGACCGACGAGCACCCTAAACGAGTAGACGAGCACATACTTACGAACATCGTTTTCGCGCACCGGATGGACCAGCCCATCCATAGAGACATCCATAGATATCCCGCGTCCTGGCTAAGGCCCCTTTAAGGGGGTCGATTCCACAGCGTCGGATTTCGCGGCTATCGCGGCGGCGGCGGCCTTTTCATCCCTCTCCTTAGCCGTCTGATACGCGTAAGTTATGCTCGCGCAGCCGCCGATCGTGACGCCAATCCACAGCAGCGGCCGCGTCTCCTTGTCGACCAAGGCGGCAGCACCCAAGAGCAGGACGAGTTGCTTAGTATTGCCTATGATGATGTACGTGAGCGACGAGGTGAGCTTGATGACGTAGAAGGTGGCCGGCCCGTAGAAGCCCGCCATGAAGCAGCCGAACCCGACCAACGCGTAGTTGCGCGCGGCCAAATCCCCCGTGAAGGTGTTCACGATGCCCTGATGCATCCAAACATCGAAGATGAGGCTAAAGGGAGTCAGCACCCAGATAGCGATGAACGCGTCAAAGAAGGTCATCGCCACGCCGCTGAGCGGGTTTTTGCTCGTGTGCATGAGCACCGACGAGATTACGGGGCGGATTGAAGTCGCGAGCATCGAGAAGATGACGAGGCAGTACCCTACGACCCCCGGGCTCCCGCTGCCGCCGTACGGCATGGATAGCAGCGTGCCGAAGACGAGGACGCCCACGCAGGCCAGCACGCGGATCGAGTACGTCTTTCCCTCGATAAAGTAAGAGAAGATGATCGTCGGGAAGGGAATCGCGGCTTTGAAGATGGTATTCACGGTGAGCGAGACGGTCGCAAAGCTTGCGTTGTTTGTCGCAATGCTGGCAGCATAGATGGTGGAGACACAGATCAGTTGAAACCAATTGCTCTTGAAGAGTTCGAGGCCATTGAAGCGCATTTCAGGAACGAAATAGAGCCACACTGATGTGAACAGGACGATGGTCACCTGATGGCACAGTGTGTAGAAGACGGGGATCTCCAATGCAAGGTGCCCAGCTTGCTTTGGGCCGAGCAGGTAGGCATTGAAGGAGTTGAGGGCGAGGTTGAGGATGACGTAGGCGAAAATGAGGAGCCAAAGGAGGAGGTCGCTGATGGTTACTTGCCCAAGCTTTACGCTGCTTTCCGCCGAATCCTCCTTCATGATGGCCAGAGCGACAATGGCAGCCAAGGTCCAGCCAAGAAAGGATTTCCTTTTTCGGCTATCGCGGGCCTGGCGTCTGCGGAAGGAACCTTTTCTGGCCGACGTTATGAATGCATGTCTGACAAAAAGGCTGGAGGTGTTTCATGCCCAATTTCATACATGTAGGACAACCGCCGTAACTGATGCTGACTCACGGTCGCCATTCAAAAGAAGCCCCGAAAGAGCGGACCGAGCACACTGGAGGGGTTGGAGATGATGTTCTTCTCTCCTGGCGCGATGCTGAACGGGTTGTCCTTGACGACCACGGGCGTGCGCGAAGAGATGTGGCCACGTGCGTCAACGGCGCTCGTGAGCGTGAGCGGCTCCGAGTTGAACCAGTACGTGTTGGTCGCGTTGCGCATCTTCTCGCCAAACAGGCTGTACTTGATGGTCAGGAGCTCGAGCTCCATCTCAATCGGCGTGCCCGGGGGCAACAGCGAGTTCGCGTCCGCGCCGAGCGATGGGCTGCTCATCCACGTGAGACGGTATTTTTCTCCCACGCAAGCGCCGATGAGCGCATCATCCACGCCCGGCATGTAGAAGCTCCCCAGCTCGTAGACCAGTGGCTGCTTTGCGTAGCGTTCATCAAAGACAGCACCACTGTCGGAGCGCCGACCGATGTAGCGCACGACGATGAAATCTTGATCTCGGCACCGACCTTGGCAGACCGGGGCCGCGCTGAGCAATTCGATTGCCGGATTGCCCGCAAGACCAAGACTAGGCAGCGCCGGTAGCCGTAGCGACGGCAGAGCAATCGTGCCGCCATCAGGAAGCTGCAGCTCCAGCGCATGCGATGGCCGGCGTGCCGCGAAGAATGCAGGCACAGCGGCGGCGAGCACGGCGCGACGAGAGGTAGGCGGAGAGGTAGGCGGTTGGTAGCTCGCCGTGGCGGCGACCACGAATGCAAACAAAATGGGTCGCATGATGTTGATCTCGAACTGGCAAGATTTTCACACCGGTTTTCATTCACAACACACCAACACGCACAGACCAAACTCAAAGCGTGAAGGGCAACACCTCGCACACGTCACAGCCGCTTCATTCTCATGCTCGCGACATGCAACGTGTGCCGCGCTCACAGACACGGTTCAGAGTCGCCATACCCCGGGTGACGGGGGGTTTCCTATACAAATTGGGGGTGGTTTCCTATACAATACGTATCCTGATGTATCCTGCATGTATCCTGCATGTATCTTGCATGTATTTCGATGTGTCCTATCAAGATACATCCAGATACATCCAGATACATCCAGATACATCCAGATACATCCAGATACATTTGTATCTGTCACTTTGGCTATGATGATGGCATCGAAACATTCCCCCAACCCCGAGATATGTATCCTGCATGTATCCCGCATGTATCCCGCATGTATCTCGCATGTGTCGAGCATGTATCTTGATTACCACGGAGGATACATGTATCCCGCATGTATCCCGCATGTATCCCGC